>PVKS010015785.1:0-45257 GCA_004027875.1 Aplodontia rufa
CATTAGGTACTGAAATAGATGCAAATGATTGACTTCTTGGGTCCTTTGGTTTGACTTCATAGAGGAAGGTCTATCACATAAGCTGGGATCTGCAGGATGAATAAGAATTTGCAGAAGAAAAAAGAAGTGAAAGACATTCAAAAGATCAGCACTGCATAGGTCCAGGTGGTCCTGTTCCTGCTGGAGAGAATAAAGAAAGGTGTGACAAGCTACCCCAGCTACCTTATTCACCAGGTTTGACCAGCAGGTCTGCTTCCAGGAATGTACCCAAGACATGAGGACAGCACAGCCACAAAATCCTGCCTGTGATTTCTTACAGCAGCATTATGCCTAATGGCCAAAGAGTGCAACAACTCGAACATCCATCAACTGATGAGCTGACACATTCAATGAGCTATGTGCCTAAAATGGAACATGATTTGTTGGTGAGATGGAATGGAGTAATCATATAAGGTGGCAGGGAGGAGCCTTGAAACTGTCACACTGATCATATATGGCTACAGGGAGGAATCTTGAAACCATCATGCTGAGCAAAGCAGGAAACTCTAATCCACACAGGAAGTTTCCGTTCACAAGAACAGTCCAGGACAGAGTACCCCATAAGAAAAAATGTCAATGAGAAGCTGCTTCAGGCTAGAGGTGATGGGGGCCATTACAGGGGTCTTTTATTGGTAATGAATGTTTTTCATGCTTGTATATATCTGTGAGTACAGTAAAAGCCATTAAACTGTAAACCTGAAAAAAAAAAAAAGTAGACAGACTGAAGATGAAAGGTTGGCAAAATGTCTATCAGGCCTGTGGAACAAAAAAGCAAGCTGGAGTGGCAATTGTAATATCTGATAAAGTTAATTTTGATCCAAAACTACCCAGAAAGGACAAAGATGGACACTACATCATACTGAAAGGGACGATTCACCAAGAAGAAATAACAATAATTAACATTTATGCCCCAATCACAACTCCCCCAAATATATGGAAAAAATACTGAAGGACATTAAACCCCTCATTCATCTCAACACAATGATACTGGGGTACTTCAATACACCATTATCAACGTTGGATAGATCGTTGAAACAGAAAATCAACAAAGATATCTCCAATTTGACAACTCTATTAACCAATTGGGCTTAACAGTCATCTACAGAATATTCCATTCTACATCAGCTGAATTTGCCTTCTTCTCAGCAGCCCATAGACCCTTCTAAAAAATGGACTACATCCTAGTCCACAGAGCTAAACATAAAAAATACAAAAAAGTTGACATCATCCCATCTGTCCTGTCAGACCACAATGCCATGATCTTAGCAATCAACAATAAGAAAAACAATGGAAGCTACCCTAATACTTGGAAATTGAATAAAACCCTCTTAAACCATGAATGGATAAAAGACCAAATGAGATCAGAAATCAAGAAATTCTTGGAAATGAGTGAGAATGATGAAATGACCTATTGAAATATCTGGGATAGGGTCTGGATTGGTGGATCAGTGGTTTTGGTGCTTGCCTGGCAAGCACGGTTACCCAGGTTTGAACCCCAGTACCACATACACAACTAAGTATTGGAACAAAGGCCACGTGAAAAACTAAATAAAGTTGTTTCTCTCTATCTCTCTCACTGTCCCTCTGTCTTAAAAAAAAAAAAGAAAGAAATATCTGGGATAGTATGAAAACATTCTTAAGAGGTAAATTTATAGCACTGAGGGCATATATCAAAAATCAGGAAGCAGTCCAAATAAAGAGTCTTATGCTCCAACTCAACCTCTTGCCAAAAGAGGAACAATCCAACCCCAAACCTAAAAGAAGACTGGAAATAACTAAAATCAGAGTTGAAATCCATGAAATTTAGAACAAAAAAAAAAAACAAAAACAAATTATCAACAAAACAAAGAGTTGGTTCTTTGAAAAAATAAATAAGATTGACAGACCCCTTGTCAACCTCACCAGAAAGAAGAATGAAGTGAACCAAATCAACAAAATCAAAGACCAAAATGGAGATGTCACCACACACTCAACCAAAATCCAGAAGATTATCAGAACTCATTTTGAAAATTTATACTCTGCCAAGTTTTATAATCTGGAAGATATGGACAGATACTTGGCCACATATGACACCCCCAGATTAACACCAGAAGACATAGAAAAATCTAAACCAACCTATCTCAGGTACCGAAATCAAAGCTCCAATCAGAGGCCTTCCAAAAAAGAAAAGCCTTGGACCTGATGGATTCATGGCAGAATTATACTAATTTTTTACAGAAGAATTAACACTGATCTTCTAAAAGCTTTTTGATGAAATTAAAAGGGTCGGAGCACTTCCAAACACTTTTAATGAAGGATGTATAACACTGATACCAAAATCCAAAAAAGACTCATCAAGAAAGGAAAACTACAGCCCAATTTCCCTGATGAACACAGATAATAAAAATATAGCTAATCAGATCCAAAGTGCATTAAAAAGATAATATATCGTGATCCAGTGGGCTTCATTCCAGGAAAACAGGGCTGGTTCAACATTCACAAATCAATAAATGTAATTAATCACTTAAACAGAATTAAAAATAAAAATCATATAATCATCTCAATTGATGCAGAGAAGACCTTTGATAAAATTTATGCTCAAAACTCTGGAGAAGATAGGGATCAAGGGAAGACATTTTAACTATGTAAGACCCGTTTATGACAGACCCATAGCCAACATTATGCTCAACGGAGAAAGACTGATAGCATTTCCACTGAATTGAGGAGCAAGACAAGGTTGTCCACTTTTACCGCTCTTATTCAATATAGTCATTGAAACCCTTGCCAGAGATATCAGACAAGAGAAGGAAATCAAAGCAATTCAAATAGGAAATGACAACCTGACTAAATTAGCTCTATTTGCTGATGTCTCTATTTGATGATCCTCTACCTAGAAGACCCTAAAAGCACAACAAGAAGACTTCTAGAGCTTATAAATGATTTCAGCAAAGTGGTTGGCTATAAGAACAACATCAATAAAGCATTAGCTTTCTTATATTCCAGCAAGAAGTCCATTGAAGAAGAAATCAGGAAGTCTGTCCCATTCACAATCTCCAACAAAAAAATAAAAATAAAATAAAATACTTGGGCATCACCCTTACAAAGGATATTAAGAACCTCTACAACGAAAACTATCAAACACTGAAAAAAGAAATTGCAGAAGATCTGAGTAGATGGAAAACATTTCCATGTTCATGGTTATGTAGAATCAATATCATTAAAATGGCCATTCTACCCAATGCCCTATACAGATTTAATGTATTCCCCATCAAGATACCAATGACATTCTTCACAAATATAGAAAAAGCAATACTCAAATTTGTATGGAATAACAGAAGACACAGAATAGCCAAAACATTACTTGGCTAGAAAGAGGAAACAGATGGTATCTCAATTCCTGACCTGAAGTTATACAATAGGGCTATAGTAACAAAAACAGCATGGTATTGGTATCAAAACAGAATTGAAGATCAATGGAATATAATACAGGGATCTGAGATGAATCCTCATACCTTTAACTATCTGATATTTGATAAAGGGGGCAAAAGCATAGTGTGTAAGATGATAGTTTGTTCAACAGATAGTATTGGACAAATTTGACAGCCATATGTAGACAACTGAAATTGGATCCTTACCTTTCACCCTGCACAAAATTAAATCAAAATCGTTCAAGGATCTGCATATTAAACCAATGACTTTACAATTGCTTGAAAATGAAGTAGAATCGACATTACATGACATAGGGGTTGGCACAGCCTTCCTTAACAGGACTCCCATGGCATAAGCAGTGAAGTCAAGAATAAATGCATGTGATGCAATTAAACTAAAAAGTTTTTGCACAGTTAAAGATTTAGTCAAGAGTCTCAAGAGAGAATCTACAGAATGGGAGAAAATTTTTGCCTGCTACACCTGAGACAGAGGGCTAATATTCTGAATATACAAAGAACTAAAAAAACTAAACACCAAAATCACAAATAACCCAATTAATAAATGGGCTAGGGAACTAAAAAGAAACTTCTCAACAGTGGAAGTTCAAAAAGCCCATAAACATATCAGAAAATGCTCTACATCACTAGCAATAAGAGAAATGCAAATCAAAACTTAACTGAGATTCCACCTTACTCCGGTCAGAGTGGCAAATATGAAGAATACAAGCAATGACAGATGCTGAAGGGGATTTGGGAAAAGAGGAACACTGTTACATTTCTGGTGGGACTGCAAACAGGTACAGCCACTCTGGAAAGCAGTGTGGAGACTCCTCAAAAAATTAAGGCTGGAACCGCCTTTTGAGCCAGCTATCCCACTCCTGGGTATGTTCCCAAAAGAGCTAGTATCGGCATATTATCAAGATACAGATTTTTCAATGTTTATAGTAGCTCAATTTACTATAGCTAAATTATGAAACCAACCTATATGCCCCTCACTTGATGAGTAGATTAAAAAACTTTGGTACATATATATGATGGAAAACTACTCAGCTATCACAGAAAATGATATTATGGCATTTGCAGCCAAATGGATGGAGATGGAAAAAATTATGCTAAGTGAAGTGTCCCAATCTCAGAGACTCAAGGGCCGAATGCTTTCTATTTGTGGAAGCTAGAATACAAGTGGAAACAGTATGATAGGTGGCTAACCTAACAATTACCTGAACATGTATGAATTTTTACATGATCCTGGGGAACCTTACCTAAGATTCTGGAGGACATAGAGAGGGGGGCATGGAAGGGGGAAGGGAACAGGAAAGACATCAAGGAGACCAGAGGAAGATAATACAGGGGAATTTAATCAGAGGGGAACCTCCTACTTCCATGAGAATTCCAATTAACTTGGGGTTTAAGTAGGGGGAAACATGGAACCGTAGGGAACCCAAGCGGGGAAACCATGGAATGGCACCAGCCTTTGCTTGTTCTGTCATTATACTTTTGTTCTTGATTGTTTGGTGATGAATCCCTCATAAGACCATGTTTAATTGGGGCGGGGGAGGAGGGAAGAAAGCACAGGGAACAAAAAATTAAAATAAAAAACTTCCCAGGTCATTAATATTAGAAAATCTGAAAAACTGTCATAGACAAAATAAAGCTAAGGTGATGTATGACTAAATATATTGAAGTATCTTGAAGGTAATCCTTTAAATCAAGAATATGTGAGAAAAAAGATTATACTGTGCATCATGGTGCACAGTAATAGTCTATTTGTATTGGTGCATCCACAAATAGTATAAGCATACCAGTAAAAAATGACACCAATGAAGTAACTGGACAGGGAGTACACAGGAGTTCTCAGATCCTCATGTTTCATCACACAGTTAAGACTCAGCCTTCCTCTTATTACCCATGCAAAACTAGTCTAACAGTATTAAACTGCCTTCCTTCTTCAATATATGGAAATTCAAAGTCCTCAAATATTCTTTACTTTTCCACATTCTGGTTCTAAACAAAAGAACAGAGTTCCACATAGTGGAACATATAGCAGAGTTCCCTAGATGGCAAATGCATTTTGGAAGGAGAGTGTAATAGTCATTTTTGCGACTTTCTGGCTATGTAACTTGGACAATTCAGGAAACATTCTTTGTCTCAAATGCCACTTGTGTAAAATGAGGATAGTGTTAGGAATGATCTTATAAAATTGTTATGAACATTAAATTGGTCAACACTGATAAAACAATTAGAATATTCAGTAAGGAGAAATTAAGATAATTACTATTTTTATTCTTTTACTTTTGACATATGACTTAAAAAGTCAAAATAAGCAACCTTGAAACTTTGTAAACCAGCAGAAAGAATGTATTTCTACAGGAATAACAAATGTATCTTTAAAGTTAAAAAAAGAAATAAAGACAAAAGAATCCATCAAAACTTCCATTTCTTATAGCTATCCAGAGATTCAATGAACTTTTCATAAACTTCTTGAAAGACTTTAGAATTTGGAATATTACAAAAATGTTATGTCAAGGTCATTAATAGAATTTGGATAATGTCTTTGTTTGATATGATACTACTACAAAAATAGTCATTTACTTGCTTTAATTCTTACACCTAATATCATGAAAGCACATATTCAGAGAGGTAGATTTACAAGTGGTAAGCCACCAGAAAACTCATGAAAGAAATAGGGCTTCATTACTTACAAACATTTTATATGGTTTAAAACAAATAGTTGAAAAAAGTTAAATTATCATATATTAATTTACCTTATGCTAAACTCATTCTTTTTTCTTTTACAAATAAAACTTCTAACAGAAACAGATCTTAATTAAAATAACAGGTCCAATGAAATCATAAATTTTAATATGAAGTCTAGCCCAGGGAGTGAGAATAAGAATGCAGATGGGGCAGGCAGCAGAAAATTACACTGTTACTATAATCATGTTCAATGTTTGTTCCTTGGCTAAATGGTAAATTTCTTTTCAACCTTCCTTGCAACTAAGTACAAAGTAAAACATACCCGGCTCTACAATTCTCATCATCAAGGAATAGAAATGATACCAGAGACAAAAGAGAAGCAATACTTAGCAAGCAATACTTTCTAACAAAAGATTCTTTCAAACCCAGATCATATGGAAATTAAAAAATATCAATCCTTCCAGAAACTAGGATAGCAAATTTCAAATATATGACTCTTCTTAAACCAAAGATAATATGTCAATGACTTTCATCCCAATGCAAAGTATAATGAGCATGTACAAGCTCTTACATGTGTGTGTACTCTATTTAAGTTTTTCCTACCCAGACTCAATAATGAGAAAAAATATAAGGAAATCTTTATCAATAATTTTTGATAAGAAGAACTAGAAATTTTCCTTTGTATTATTAGCAACTAAAAGTAGCTGACACATATTAAATAAATATTTTCTATAAATTAGCAAATTAAAAGTGGATGAAAAGACCATAATAAGCAATTTGGGGCTAAACTGAGGGGATAGATGGGCCAGTGCAGATCATTAAGTGTTGCTTAAATTCTCATTAAATTTGATCAACTTTAAAACTGTGGGTATTATGAATAATAAAAGGCAAACATTAGTATGTTCGTATGCAGATAGACCCCTTATGATACTCTATTTCTCTGAAATAAAACTGGGCAGTGCCTACAGTAGATGGGTTTCAGAAGATAAATTATATCTAATTCTTGAAACATGTAGCTGAAAATAGATCCAGAGAATCTTGGCTCACCACAAGCATGAATTTTTACAAAATAATAAAGAAGGCATAGAATTTTCCAAAGATTAGAAGGATTGGTAAAGCATTTATCAAGAACATTGGTCAATTACAGCCTGATTGGGAGAATCTGGGTGGCATAACAACAAGGGCAGTATTTGCAACTTGTTTCTAATTGGTAAAAGTGAAATGAGATCAGAAAATTCCAGAAAAAATTTCCATACCCAAAAGTTTGTTGTTTTGATTGTTCATTAAAAAAAAAACACTTGTCAGTCATTTGGGGACAATAATAATTCAACAATGCTCATAAACATGATGCATAGATCAACAGGAACTACACATTGTGTTTTCCAAGCTGAATTTACAGTCATCTTAGAATAAACAAGATTGGCTGGTGGAAGAAAATGACAAATGGTACCCCATTTCCTGCCTTATTATCCTCATCCTTTTTATTCTTCTTTTTCTCCTCTTCCTCTTCTTCTCTCTCTTTGTATGTGTACATGAGTGCATGCTCTGCATATGTGTGTCTGTATGTGTGTGCATAAATTTTGATTTTTTTCTGTGTGGGGATACATTTTAAACATAACAATAGAGTAATAACACCAATTACAAAATAGTAATATTTATTGATTGTTCAATATATGTACAATAATGTTTGATCTTGTTGTAAGTACTTAACATGTGTTACATTATTCCATCCTCAATGAACTACATGAACTAGATACTATTGAGACTCATCTCAGGGCTGGAGTGGTGGCTTGGTGGTTATGGCACTTGCCTGGCATGTACAAGTATGTACGTTCTAATCCCAACATCACGTACACAACAAAGTGTCAGAGGAACTAAAGCCACATGAAAAATTAAATAAAGGTATTTCTCTCTTTCTCTATCTCTCACTGTCCCTCTTTCTTAAAAAAAAAAAAAAGACTTCGTGTCTTACGGTTCTGTTAACGATGTCATATACTGATAAAATAGGTTGTTTAATATCAATAAGTTACAAAGTTTCTGGGTTACAATTAAAATCTAGACAGTCTAACTCCAGAATGAATGCCACTGATGATTAAAAGAGTACAAGTTCATAAGTGCTTAATGAAACATGCACATACTTAGGGATGTATGCTTTAAATTTTAATAGGAATGAGTGATTTAAAAATTGAAGACTCTTCAGACTTATTAAAAAGATAAATCTCACATGTCTAAAGAAAATAATGAACTGTGGAAAAGGAATTACTTAGGTGTTGAAAAAACAAAGCTAGAATTGAATTGTGATTTTACCTGATTCAGATCCTGTACAAGTAGTTACTAAACTCAGGCATTCTGATCAGTAACCCCAATCTACATGATTGATATACACAGCACACATTTACAGATCTATTTGCCTTGCCACTTTATAATCTTGTTCCTCCCATTCAAACACACACACACACACACACACACACACACACGCTACAACATTGAAGTCAAGAATAACTTTGACCTCCAGATCTTTTGATTCAAGAACTCTTCGAAACAATGTTAATATTTTGATGTTAACATTGAGCAAATTGGTAAGGAATAACTAACATATGTGCAAGGAACCAATTTAGTTTCTAAATTATGCAGAAATAACTCAGCTTAGCCACTCTTTAGTCTAGTATTCAAATTTAATATAATTTAAAAATATTTAAGCAATATAAACCTTCTCTGGGAGAAAGAGCAGCTAAATTGAATTTTTCTAAAATCTAATAATTATATATAATACAGATATTTAAAATTTATTATTATTATTATTAGATTTGAATTATATATTTCTGGAATTTATGCACACACATAGTATCTAAAATAATGGATATTACTATACTGTTATAGTGAATTAATTTCTTTTTTTTTCTTTCAATACATTGGGGAAAGGAGGGAATTTACTCCACCCAATTTATGATTCAGAATTTGGGGACTTAAACACACTTATGGTCCAGCCTAGGGTTTTGCAAATTAATATATTTAATTTCCTCATGAAAGTTATTCACTTTTCTTTATATTTACTTTGTGAATGATTAATTTGAAATAAATTTTGGGATGATTAATTTGACACATTCCTCTTTTTTCCCACCCCTTTTTTCAGCCTGAGTGATTAGAGTTTATGGACAAATGGATATGATATTATGAATGTATGAAGTTGAGTGTATTTGCTCTGGGTAGGGTGTATGACTATCACAAAATCCTTAAAGTAACTAAGCAAGATGAAGAAAAATAAAAATAATAAACCTAATATTCTTGGTTTACATTTTGAGTTAATTCATGCCAGTAGTGATTAATATTCTGATTAATAACTAATGTATTATAGGATCCAAACCTCTCATGGGGTGACTTCAGATAAGTCATCTGTAAGAAAAGTACCTTGGATTAGATTTACTTTCAAGGAAACTTCTAGTCCATGAATGTTTGGATTCATATCAGTGTAATACACATTTCCATACCATGAGCAGAGATGATAAAACAACCCCGGATCAGATTCTCCAAACAATGAATTTTTTAACTTTCTAACAGACATTATTGAATATGTTATGAATTTAAACATTGAAACCTTCTTATAGATTGTTCATGGTATGTCAGGGACCTCTGTTGTCCTTAAAGAAAGGCTGAAAGCACACTTGAGTACAAAGGCACAAAGTCAGGAATGCCTATCTAACAAGGTTCACCTAGGCAGACTGTAGAGACATGCATAGGAAAACCTGGCCCTAATCTTTGTGTTACCACAACATTAGGAAATTGCTAACTTGCTTAAGGATTCTTTGATATGCTTGCATCTATTTCTGATTAGGATAGAGAGCTGCTTTGTTTTAAGAAGAAACTGTCCATGTATTACAGTTATGTTAAAGGTTAATTGCCTTTCCTTTTTACATCATGAATGAAACAACAACAGATCATCAAAGCAAAAGTCAACAAAAATATCTCAAACCCAAAAAAAAACTCTACCAATAAACAGGATTTAACAGACATTTACAGAAATTTCCATCCAAAGTTGGCTGAATTTACCTTCTCAGCAGTCCATAGACCCTTCTCCAAAATAGACCACATCGTAGTCCACAAAGCAAACCTTAACAAATTCAAAAAAGTTGATATAGTCTCATGTATCCTGTCAGGCCAGAATGCTATGATCTCAGCAATTAACAGCAAGAAAATCAACAGAAACTACTCAAATAGATAGAAATTTAATAATACCCTCTTAAACAAAGATTTAAAAAAGAGATAATGAGAACAGAAATCAAGAAAGTCTTGGAAATGAATAAGAATGATGAAACAATATACCAAAATCTATGGGATGGTATGAAAGCATTCTTAAGAGGTAAAAGCACTGAGTAGCTTCATCAAAAATCAGGAAAGAGCCCAAATAAATAGTCTTATGCTCTTCTGGGGGAAACTGCAATAGATGAAACCCATAGTAGCTTATCTATGCGTTAGCATTACCCCTGGTTAACAAAGTTTATACACATTGATTGCTACTGTTTTGACAATGTTTCCCCCTCATCTGTATCCTGTATCGCTATATACTTCTAATAAATGTGAAAAAAAAATAGTCTTATGCTCCAACTCAAATCCCCGCAAAAAGAGGAACAAACCAATCCCGAACCTAATAGAACAGAAAATAACTAAAATTGGAGACAAAATCAATGAAATTGAGAACAAAAAAATACAAATAATCAACAAAATAGACTTGGTTCTTTGAAAAAATAAGTAAGTTCAACAGATCCTTTGCCAACCTCACCAAAAAGAAGAATGAAGTGAAGTAAATCGACAAACTGAAAGAAGAAATGTAGATATCATCACAGACTCAACCAAAATGCAAAAGATTGTCAGAACCTATTTGGAAAAATAATAATCTGCCAAGTTTGACAATCTGGAAGATACAGACAATTATCTTGCCACATACAACATTCCTAAATTAACACGAGGGCATTGAAATTCTAAACCAACCAATCTCACAGAGTAAAATCAAAAAAGCTATCAAAGTCATTTCAAAAAGACAAAAGCCCGGGACCTGATGGATTTATGGCAGAATTCTACCAGACCCTTACAGAAGAATTAGCACCGATCCTTTACAAACTTTTCCTTGAAATTGAAAGGGTTGGAACCCTCCCAAACACTTTTTTTTTTATGAAGGAAATATAATACTGATAACAAAACCCAACAAAGACACATCAAGAAAATAAAACTAAAGCCCAATTTCCCTGATGAACATAGAAACTAAATCCTTAATAAAATTTTAGCTATCTGGATCCAAAAATACATTAAAAATGCAATACATTAGGATCAAGTGGGCTTTATTACAGGAAAGCAGGGCTGGTTTAACACACACAAATCAAGAAATGTAATTCACCAATTAAACAGAATTAAAAATAAAAGTCATATAATAATTGATGCAGAAAAGGCCTTTGATAAAATTCAGCACCCATGTATACTCAAAATACTGGAGAAGATAGGGATCAAAGGAAGATACTTCAGTTTCATAAAAGCCATTTATGCAGACCCATAGCCAACATTATGTTTAATGGAGAAAGACTGAAAATATTTCAAGAAATTCTGGAAAAAGACAAGGATGTCCACTTTTATCATTCTTATTCAATATAATCCTTGATACCCTAGCCAGAACTATTAGACAAGAGAAGAGAATCAAAGTAATTCAAATAGGAAAACAGGAAGTCAAGTTGTCTCTGTTTGCTGATGACATGATCCTATACATAGAAGACTCAATAAGCTCGACCAGAAGATATCTAGAGCTTATAAATGAGTTCAGGAAAGTGGAAAGTTATAAGATCAACACTCATAAAGCACATTATAGAGACACAGCAATATCTATGTTCATAGCAGCACAATTTACTATTGCTAGGCTATGGAAACAACCCAGATGTCCCTCACTGGATGAATGGATCCAAAAACTGCGATACATATATACCATGGAATTTTACACAGCAATTAGAAACAATGATATTGCAGCCTTTGAAGGTAAATGGATGGCTATGGAAGAGATCATGCTGAATAAAATCAGCTTAACCCAGAGAACTAAGGGTTGATTGTCTCCACTCATCTGTGGAGGTGGGGACTAGACCCTGGACAGTGAGAAAGTTGGTCTATTAGCATGTGTTAAATCCAGATAAGATGTAATGTTTTACAACCTAATACTTTTTTTAGAGATATTGTTGGAAGGGGAAGTGTGGGATAAGGGAGGGTAATTGGGGGGGGGCACTTTTGGGGGTAATTGCAATATCCAGAATATGTACACATTTTATATTTAAAAAAATCATTAACTTTCCTATACTCCAGCAATAAGTCCATGGAAGAAGAAATCAGGAAGTCTGTCCCATTCACAATCTCCTCAAAAAAATAAAATACTGGGCATCAATCTAACAAAGGATATTAGGGAACTCTACAAGGAAAACTATCAAACATTAAAAAAAGAAAATGCAGAAGACTTGAATAGATGAAAAAACATTGCATGTATTTGGTTAGGAATAATAAATATAATCAAAATGGTCATTTTACCAAAAGCCCTACACAGATTCATTGCAATCCCCATCAAGATACCAGTGACATTGTTCACGGATATACAAAAAGTAATTCTCAAAGTTGTATGGAATAATAGAAGAACCAAAATTGTCAAAACATTAGTAAGCCTGAAAAAGGAAACAGGAGGTGTCCCAATTCTTGCCTTGAAATTATACTACAGGGCTATAGTAACAAAAACAGCATGGTATTGGTATCATAACAAAATTGAAGACCAATGGAACAGAATAGATGATACTGAGATGAATCCCCAAATCTTTAACCATCTGATATTTGATAAAGGGGTCAAAAGCATAGTGTGGAAGGACAGCCTGTTCAACAAAGGGTGCTGGACAAACTTGACAGCCATATGCAGATAACTGAAATTGTATCCTATCCTTTCACCCTGCATAAAAATTAAATCAAAGTGGTAAAGGATCTGGAAATTAAACCAGCAAAATTACAATTGCTTGAAGAAAAATTAGGATCAACACTACACGACACAGGTGTCATCACCACCTTCCTTAACAAGACTTCCATAGCAAGGGCATTTAAGCCAAGAATAAATGAATGGGATGCCATTAATGTAAAAAACACTTATGCATATCTAAAGAATTATTAAGAGTGTCAAGAGAGAACCTACGGAATGGGAGAAAATCTTTGCCTGTCACTCCTCGGACAGAGGGGTAATAATCAGAATATACAAAGAACTGAAAAAACTGAACATCAAAACCACATATAATACAATCAATAAATGGGCTAGGGAGCAATATCAAAATTTCTCAAGAAGGAAGTCCGAAAAGCCCACAAATATATGAGAAAATGCTCTATATCACTAGCAATCAGAGAAATGCAAATCTAAACTTCACTGAAATTCCACCTCACTCCTATCAGAGTAGCAAAAAAGAAGAAAATGAAAAATGACAGATGTTGGAGGGGCTGTGGGAAGAGAGGAATACTGTCACATTGTTGATGGGACTGCAAATTGGTACGGCCACTCTGGAAAGCAGTGTGGTGACTCCTCAAAACCTAGGGGTGGAACCACCTTACCACCCAACTATCCCATTCCTCGATATTTTCCCAAAAGAACTGTATTTGTCATACTACAGAGATCCAGGTTCTTCAATGTTTTTGGCAGCTCAATTTACTGTAACTAGACTATGGATCCAGCCCAGATGCCCCTCACTGGACAAGTGGATTAAAAAACTGTAGTACATACATACAATGAAATTCTCCTCCACCATCATGGCATTTGAGCCAAATGGATGGAGATGGGAAAAAATTGTGCTAAGTATAATATCCCAAACTCAGAGACTCAAGGGCCAAATGTATTCTTTCATATGTGGAAGGTAGAGTACAAACAGAAACGGACTGAAAGTTGGCTAAGCTAATAATTACCTCAACATAGATGAATTATTACATGAGCAAGGAGAACCTTGCCTATGATGCTGGGGAATGAAGCGGGGGGAACAAGGAATTGGGGAGGGAATAGGAGGGATATCAAGGCAGCTAGAGGGTGGGAGTAGGGGATTATCAAACCAGTGGGGAACCTTTGACTTCCATGTGAACCCAACTAACATGGGGGTAAAGTAGGGGAAACATGGGACTAGGGGGCACTCCAAGAGGGGAGATCATGGACTAACATCAGCCTGGGTTTGCTCTGTCATGCACGTGTTCACAATTGTGTGGCAACAATTACCTCCTAAATGTAAGACTATGTTGAACAAATAAAAAAGAGAAAAAGAGGATACTATTCAATTTTGAGGTATTTATGTGCTTTCATTTTTTTCCTGCTGTTAATTACTAAAGTCATCACATGGAATTGTATCAACTCTTTTTCGTATTTGCTAAAATTTCCTTTGCTGACTAGAATATGATCTATTTTCTAGAAGGATTCATGTTGTGTTGATAAGAAGGTAAACTGCCAATTTGTGGTGGAATATTCCATAGAAGGCTGTTACGTCCATTTGATGTATAGTTATTTAGGCTGGAGATATATTTGTAGATTTTTTGTTTTGGTGATCTGTCTCTTGGTGGTAATGGTATATTAAAGTCCTCCAGTAATATTGTGTTGAGGCTTATAAGTGTTTTATGTCAGAGTATTTTTTTACATGTATTTGGGAGTTTTGGAGTTTGGGGCATAGATGTTTATTGTTGTTTTATAGTTTTTGATGTTGTGTTCCCTTGACTAAGATGTAGCGGTCTTCTTTGTCTATTCTGACTAATTTTTGATTGAAATCTACCTTGTTAGATATAAGTATCACAACACCAGCTTGCTTTCTTGAGACATAAGCCTGGTAGGGTTTTTGTTTTTTCTAACCTTTATCTTCAATATAATGCTATGATTAGCTGTGAGATGCATTTCTTGTAAGCAGCACAAGATTGGTTTTAGTTTTTTGATCCAATCTGTTAATCTGTGGTTTCAGTTGGGTCATTTAGACCATTCATATTCAGTGTTGGAAAAGATATGTGATTGTAGTTCACTGACATTATAATTTTTGGTGTGTTTTGTGCTGTCTTGGTAATCTTTTAATAGAGTATACTTTTATTGCATTTCCACTTTTTGTGGGTGTTGGGAATTGTTTACTTGTTCCTCTGTTTGGAGTTGGTCTCCGAGAAATCTTTGTAGTGTTGGTTTTCTGTGAATGAATGTTGCAAGTTTGTTCTTATTATGAATTGTTTTATTTCTCATTCAAATTTGAAGCTGAGTTTTGCTAAATATAATAGTCTTACTGAACACTGTTCTTTCACTGATTGTAATATCTCCTTGCAGGATCTTCTTGCTTTTAATATCTGAACTGAGAAAACCCCATTGTTTTGCCTCTGAATGTGACTTGGTTTTACTCTCTTAAAGCTGTAATATTCTTTCCTTGTTTTTGCTGTCGTACATTTTGAATATGATGTGTCTTGGTGAACTTATTTGATTAGAACTATTGGGTGCCCTATACATTTCCTAAATGAGTATATCTGACTCATATCTTATATATGAGAAATTTAATTACTTCATTGAGAATGTTTTTATGCCATTCATTTGAATTTTCATGTTTTCCTCTATTACAGTTACTCACAGATTATTTCTTCTGATTTCATCCCCAATTTCTTGATAATTCTGATCATACTCTTTAACATCTTTTTGTTTTTCTGTCATGCATGCATTCAAGCTTAATTGACTTAGCCTCATATTTGGAAATTCTTTCTTCAAGAGATGGGGTTCTATTTTCTACAGAAATTAATCTGTTATTAAATTCTTCCATCAAGTCTTTGATTTGATTGACTGAGAATTTAAGATCTAAAACTTCTCTTTTCAGTTATCCATTTTTTATTATTTTTTTCATCTCCTGTGCTTGTTCCCTTATTTCCTTCCTTAGATCTTCTTTTCCATCTTTGAGCATATTACTAATCAGATCTTTGATATATTTTTCTAGGTTTCATCCCATACCCTATCCATGAACTCCTTGATTGGGTTGTTGTGAATTTTAGGAGAGCTTTTTTAGCCTTATTCCTCATTTTTGAGGGACATTTTATTTTTTGCTTCTTGAATTGTAATAAATACTTTTTCATCCTTATTTTGAGTGTGAAACTTTGCATATGATTGAAATTCTTGTTATGATGTTCTTTGCTGAATGCGTAGTATGAGTTGGAGCTGGGAAATGGGACCCAATTCTCCTCTCTGGTTGTTTCCCTATGTGATCTTATCTTATTGATGAGTTGGGGGTTTTTGTCTCCTTCCTTACTTAAATTGATTACTATCAGGATATTTAAGTTCACCAGCTGGAACCCTGCCCTGTGAAAAATTATTGATACTTCAAATTTCCAATTCCTCACTAGAAAATGAAACAGAATCACTATGAACATACAATGCATACAATAAAAAGCATCAAATGGCTTATTTTGTTCTTTCTATGACCTCATTTAACTGTTGGTCTATAGCTCACTTAAAAGTGAATCACCCATATTAGGACTTGCAATCACAGCAGAAAAGTTTGTCAGTATTAATGGTGGTGACACAAATTATGGGAACTTATTGGAACTATTTGTTGGTGATCTTACAGATAACTAAGAACAAAAGAGAGAGAGGAGAAGAGAAAGTGACATTCAGTGGAGTTGATAGAGAGGACTAGTGTTGGGATATTGCTGAAAGGAGGATAGAAGAAGGTAGCAGAGAATCACCCTACTGGAAGGCTGTACAGCACAAAGGAACATTATGGTGGTCAGAAGCTCAGACCTCAAAGGCAGGGGGTGGTATACTTATTTCCAATTGAGAAAGAGCTCAGAATGGAGGAGGGGTTATAGTAAAGTAAGGAACAGATTTGAAAGAGAACAAAATGGGAAAAAAGGTTAATAAGCTAAGTACGGGAATGTGTTTGTCCCTAGGTATTTCAGTTCTGCCAGAGCTCATATAAAGATACAGTGAAGGTGAGAACCAAGCAATACAAAACTAAATGCAAAGTCAAAAAACAAAAAAACAAAACAAAGCAAACACAAACAAAAAAACACCTATTACCCTTCTAAATTCTTGTTCTTCCTGATATTTATGCTGGGTGCTTAAGGTCTCTGTGGTCTAAGAGAGGATATCTGTAGGGTGGGACATGGATGGGATAGGCTTAGCTTTAGGAGTTTTATTGGACTGAGACTGGGCCAAATTTCAGGGTACAGAGCTGTGTTGTTGGTGAATGTAGATTTCAGCTGCCAGGTTCTAATGCAGTCACAGAGTCCCCTCTGCTTGCAGAAGCAAATCCTGTCCAAAAATTTCCTAGGATTTTGACCCATGGCACCCTGGACCCTAGCCTTTCTGACTGGTAGAGAGAGCAGGGGGAAGGTTGGAGAGTGCTTTGTTCCCTCACTCCAAGTCTCTCTGTTTAAAAATCTCAAGGGGCCACTGCGACTCATGCTCAGCTAAAGAGACCCTCATAGTCACAGTAGGGACTCAGAGGGGTTCTTGGGGGCAGTTCTAACTCTGTTTGGTCCACATGGCCCCATTGGCTGCTGTCCCTTTCCTGTGTGCCAAGGTATACTGCTGCTGAGACAAGTAATACTGATCTTGAACACTGCAATGAATTAGAGTGGTGACTGGAGGTGGGGTTCCTCTCTGAGTTTGTGGTTTCCAATAGGGAATCCTTACCCTCGGTATCTCAGCATTCTGCCCACTGATATGGTGGCGTCCTGCCTCTGGTGGAACCTGCCCAACCTGGAAAACAATGCTATTCACCTGATGTTGGTCCCAAAATTGTTGCATTTTCAAGTGTTTGTGTGTGTCACTAGATTCCCCAGGCTGGGTTCCAGTGACATTCGGGGGTCACACCCTTTCTGTGTTTGCAGGATCACTGCTTTTTGAAAACAGGATCTGGGAGCCTAAAACACAAACCTTGACTCCACTGCCATTTTCTTCAATCCCCTGATTTTTTTTTTTTTTTAGTAGACAAGTTTTATTATAGAAAGCATAGAAAGTAAAGCATAGGGAAAAGAGCAGACTTCCCCCAGAGTGGGGGAAGGGGACAGAGCCCTTCAATCCCCCAATTTAAACATTTTTATTTTAATAGCTTTAAGTTACAGGCATGTTAGTCTTTGAAAGCTGCCATGATTTGTGTGGCTTGTGACACATTTGGGATAATAAAGATGGGATAAGTTGATAGATATGGAAATGACAAACATTAAATATAATGTAGAGAGCTTTCTTTTATTTCCTAATTTTACGTTGTGTGATAGATCATACAAACAACACAAATAATTAGAAGAAAAATGTTTCCATACATTATAAAGAGCACAACAAATTCAAATATCAAGGGAGGTTTCTACATGGGCATTATAATGTGAAGCTATTACTGATACCATAGGGAGAAAAAGGTTTGTTCAAAATCTTGATTCCTTGAAATCAAGATGAATTATAATGATATGTTATAAAATCTTACAATTTTGGAGCTAATAGAGATATAATTAATTTATTTATCATCCTGACTACAGATTATTGTATTTATAATGGTATTAACCACTTCAAGTATTATGATATTATTATGATGATTACATCAAAAATATAAAACAATATGGTAAATGTATTCACAAATAAGTCGTGGATAATTCTGGTGTTGTTGCAAATGCCCCACAGAGCTTGCATAGAACCACATCAGCAACCAGTTCAAAATTCTTTCTACTATTCTCCCACCTCAATTTACAGAAGAAAGTAAAAATTTAATCTGAAATTCACTGATCAATTAGGAAAAAAAATAAAGAGGGACTGCTATTTTATACGATCAATATTTCATATTACCTATAAAGCATAGAGAAATTATTTGTATTAGTTTACTGTTGGTTAATTATAGTCGGATAAAATTTTAATGGCCTGGGGCTGGAGCGGTGAATCAGTGGTTTCAGCGCTTGCCTGGCAAGCATGAGGACCAGGGTTCAAACCCCAGCACCACGTACACAACTGAGTGTTGGAGCAACTAAGGCCATGTGAAAAACTAAATAAAGTTGATTCTCTCTTTCTCTGTCTCTCTCACTGTCCCTCTCTCTTTAAAAAAAAAAAATTTAATGGCCTAAAGCTTTTGTGAAGAGTTGTTCTGTAGTCTGTATAAAAGGCAGATTGCAGGATGCATGAAATGTTTCATATATTATTACTTATCTAAAATGAATGATTTCAAAAAGATTCTCAATTTTCACTTACTATAATGCTTATAAGATATTTTATAATACTACATTAATACTATCGTATATGCCATACACATTTAATTTTGGAGAGAGGAAATAAAGGGGAAAATTCAGCAGTGACATCTATTCTGTCTCAGGGAAAAGCAAATTCATCCTGGGATATCAATGTTAATGCATTTTGACTTATTTGATTTTCAGCTTAACAGGGGAGTACATAGCGAATGATACTAATTTAGAAGACCATAATATGCCAGACACTAAATATTTTATTTTTGTGAATCAATGGCAAATAAAGGATATTATTCACACTTTTGAGAATTACAGTGTATTTCTTTTTTCTTTTTTTGTAAAGAGATGGAGATAGAGATAGATGATAGATAGATAGATAGATAGATAGAGAATCAGTTTTATTTATTTTTCCCTCTGGCTATCATTTCTCCAAAATTTAGTTCTGTGTGTGTTCTAGGGTTTGGATTCATTTCTTTGTGTATGTCAGGCAAATGCTCTACCAAAGAGCCACTGCTCTAGCCCCTATAGTATATTTCCTTACAAGACATATCACAATTACATTTAGATCTGTAAACAACAGATACCTTCTAAAATATTTTTATTTATTCCTTTTAGATGTATAAAACAATAGGATATAAAAATGACATAATTATAATACATGGAGTGTAACTTGTTCTAAAAATTTTTCATATTCAAACGTTTTCTATGTTTAAGTATGTGAATGTTACAGTTTCATTTACAATAATAGCTTTTCTATATTGAGGATTTGTGTGTGCTGTTGTGCCAAAAAAATGCATATGTGTAACAACATGATATGACCTTGATTCTAGTCCACAATCACCCACACACCCACCACCAGGTCTCTTAACTCTTCTATATTTCAATCATAAATGTATGTATATATTTGTGTGTATGTATACTTTTCCAAAATTAAATAATTGCATAAATATTAGGCTTCTAGGGTGA
Organism: Aplodontia rufa; assembly: GCA_004027875.1. Classification (NCBI taxonomy): domain Eukaryota; kingdom Metazoa; phylum Chordata; class Mammalia; order Rodentia; family Aplodontiidae; genus Aplodontia; species Aplodontia rufa. The sequence continues at coordinate 20,316 of PVKS010015785.1, forward strand.
TTAAAGAGCAAGTTACATTGTTGATTCCCCCCACAAGATCCCTCTCTGTCATCCCTTCCTTTCCTCTATCACTACCCTAGATTAAGTGCTGCTTAAATTTTTGTAAGTTTATCACATGGGTTTGGCTACTTTCACTTAAGCCTCTAACCTCCACAAATGGGGGAAAACAATTGGCCCTTGAGTATTTGGTTTTGGCTAATTTTGCTCAGCCTAGTTTCTTCCATTGTTATCCATTTGCCTTCAAAGGCCATGATATTGTTGTTTCTAATAGCCAAGTAAAACTCCATGGCATATATCTACCACAGTGTTTTGATCCATTCATCCAGTGTATGCATCTGGGTTGATTCCACAATTTAGCTATTCTAAATTGAGCTGTTTTGAACATTGATTTTGCAATCACTGCAATGCACCGATTCTAACTCTTCTGAAAAAATATGCAGAACAGGAAAAGCTAGGTTGTATGTTGGATCCATCCCTAATTTTTTAAGGAACCTCCACACTGCTTTCCAGAGGAACTGAAGCTTCACCAATATTATACAAGTGTTCCTATCTCCCACAACCCTCCAGCATCTGTTACTTTTTATATTTTTCATCTTTGCCAATTTGACTGGAGTGAAGTAAAATTGTAATATAGTTTTTATTGGCATTTCTCTGATTACTGGTGATTTAGAACACTTTCTCATGTATTCATTCATCTGGATGATTTCTTGTGTTGAGAAGTTCCTATTTAGTTCTCTGGCCCATTTGTTGATTGGATAGTTTGTGATTTTGATATTAAGTTTTTTGAGTTCTTTGTAAATTTTGGATATTAGTCTCATGTTGGAGGAATCAGAGGCCATGATTATCTGACATTCTGTAGGTTCCATGTTGACCATTTTGACATATTTCTTCACTTAGCAAAAGCTTTTTAGTTTAATGTCATCCTACTTACTGATTCTTGACCTTAATTCTTTGGCTTTAGAAATCTTGTCGAGAAACACATTGCCTATATCCATGTGCTGGAGGTTTGCTCTTAATTTTTCTTCTAGCAGTTGTGTGATAGTTGCTTTAATTTCTAGTTCTTAGATCCATTTAGATTTGATTTTTGTGCAAGGTGAGAGATACGGGTCTAATTTCAGCTTTCTACAAGTGGCTGTCCAGTTTGCCCAGCACCATTTATTGAACAGGCTGTCATTGTTCCATGTTATATTTTGACAGTCTTTGTTAAAGATCAAATGTTTAAAGATTTGTGGGTTTTGTCTCAGAATCTTCTATTCTATTACATTTTTCTTTGTGCCTATTTTGATACCATGCTGTTTTTGTTACTATAGCTCTATAGTATAGTTTTAGATATGGTATTGTGAAACCTCCTATTTTGTCTTTCTTGTTTAATAATGTTTTGACTGTTCTTGATTTATTATTATTCCATATTAATTTTTGAATTGCTTTTTCTATATCGGTAAGGAATGACATTTGTATCTTGATTGGGATAGCATTGAATCTGTACAAACACTTTTGGCAGAATGGTCATTTTAATTATATTACTTCTACCTAAGCAAGAACATGGAACATATTTCCATCTTTTCAGGTCTTCAATTTCTTTATTCAGTGTTTGACAATTTTCCTTGTAGAGGTCCTTTGTGAAATTAATTCCCAAGTATTTTATTCTTTTTGACGATATTGTGAAAGTGATGGATTTCCTGATTTTTTCTTCTGCCCTGTTAATGTTAGAGTGTTTAATTTATTGGTGCTGATCTTATAGCCTGCCATTTTACTAAACCTATTTATAAGCTCAAGTACTTTTTTGGTAGAGCTTATTGGTTTCCAAATATAGATCATATCCTCAGCCAAAACTGATTGTGTGACTTCTCTTCCTATTCTTGGTACTTTGATTTTTTCCTCTTGCCCAATTGCTCTGGCTAGGGACTCAAGGTCCATACTGAATAATCATGGTGAGAGTGTGCAGGCTTGTCTTCTTCCTGATTTTAGTGGAAAGGGTTTCAGCTTTTCTCCATTTAGTATTATACTAGGTGCAGGTTTAAGCATTAAAACCAAAAGAAATTTCATGGAATAGATGTGTACCAAGACTTATTTACTTAGATAAGGATGTATACAAATGACCAAACACAACATTTTTTGTCACTTATCTTGATGAATGAGATCCAATATGAGTAACTCATAACATTTAAAAGCATGAATTATTTACAACAAACATTTTAACAAATCTATAGAGCTATAATTTCATTTAATAAACATTTACCAATTAAACAAGGAATACCCAAATAAAGAAATTATAATTTCAATCTAAAAACAGGTTTTCATAACAATGGGTGAAACTCTGAGTACTGATTCTGTCTCTAAACATAGAGTTCTTAAGAGTAATATTATTTCTATGTGTTTCCACTATTCTTCATTCAGAAAGTGGCAATAATGTCATTCCTCATATTTTGCAGATAATATTGGTATTTGAAAGTCTATTTCAATCCTGTAAGTATCACATAATTGATAAACACAAAACATTTTATAACAATGTAAGGATTTTTAGTATTCATTAAAATGCCAATAATGCATTTGAAAAAAGAAATGAAAATCTAGTGACGTATTTAAAAACTGAATGGTCATTACATACTCTAATAAAAATATCCTACTGACACACACAACAAAATAGAGGATCTCAGAAACATTACACTGAATGAAATAAATTAGACCCAAAGTAAATTATATTCAATGAACCTATTCATATGAAAATTCTACAACTGAAAAATGTAGGTTATTATAACAGAATCAGAAAAAAAAATTGCTGTCTCTGGGATGTTCTACAGTTTGTTCACACTAATGGATATTTGGATTTACTCATTTGTAAAATATTGCCAAGCTGTTTTCCCCCTCGATAACAAAGTTTATATCCATTGATTGCTAATGTTTTGATAATGTTTCCCCCTCAACTGTATTTCTTTATTCTTCTAATAAAAAAAGGGGGGGAATAAATTGATTATGTTAAGCCAAAAAATAAAAATAAATAAATAAAAAATTCTCTGCAGCTGTTTACTTGAAGTCTTACTTTAAAAGTTTAATTGTTCAAAATTAAAAGAAACTAAAATAGAAATTAAAAACAAAAGGTGACTACAGGACATAGGAGTCGGCAGCTCCTTCCTCATCAAAACTCCCATGGCTCAAGAAGTAAAGTCAAGGATAAATGAATGGGATGCAATTGAACTAAAAAGTTTTTGCACAGCTAAAGAACTAGTCAAGAGCATCAAGAGAGAACCTACAGAATGGGAGAAAACCTTTCCCTGCTACACCTTGGACAGAGGGCTAATATCCAGAATATACAAGGAACTAAAGAAACTGAACATCAAAATCACAAATAATCCAATCAATAAATGGGCTACGGATCTTAAAAGAAACTTCTCACCAGTGGAAGTCCAGAAGGCCCATAAATATATGAGAAAATGCTCTACGTCATTAGTTATAGGCAAATGCAAATCAAAACTTCACCTCACTCCTGTTAGAGTGGCAAAAATGAAAAATTCTAACAAAAGATGCTGGAGGGGCTGTGGGAAAAGAGGAACACTGTTACACTGCTGGTGTGACTGCAAACTGGTTCAGCCAGTATGGAAAGCAGTGTGGAGAATCCTCAAAAATTTAAGGGTGGAACCACCTTATGACCCAGCTCTCCCACTTCTGGGTATTTTCCCAAAAGAGAATCAGCATATTATAGTGATATGGCTTCATCAATGTTTATAGCAGCTCAATTTACTATAGCTAGATTATGGAACCAACCCAGATGCCCCTCACTCAATGAGTGGATACAAAAATTTTGGTACTTACATACAATGGAATACTACTCAGCCATTAGAGAAGACGATATTATGGCTTTTGCAGCCAAATGGGTGGAGATGGAAGGAATTATGCTAAGTGAAGTATCCCAATCTCAGAGACTCAAGGGGCGAATAGTATCTCATCTGTGGAAGCTAGAATACATGGGGAAGCAGTATGTTAGATGGTTAAGCTAATAGTGACTTCAAATTGTATGATTCTCAACACAACAGGGAGATGACTTCCTAGAATACTTGGAGGCGTAGGTCGGGGGACGGGGTGGGGAGGGTGAAGGAAGAACTCCTAGGAGACTGGAGAACGGGATTATGGGGGAATCATCTCAGAAGGAGATCTCTGTCCTACATGAGATATCCATTTAACTCAGGAGGTCTTCTTGGGCAAACAGCAACAGGGGGAACCCAAACTGGGCATCCATGATATGGCATTAGCCCTGGATAACTAAGTATATATACATTGATTCTTGAATGTTTGATAATGTTTATCCCTCAACTGTATTTCTATATCCATCTAATTAAAAAAGGTGAGATGTAGCACAATAAAAGGTCTTTTTTTTGTGATGACTTTATATTTACTATTAGAGTATCTAAAGTTAATGTAGGACTAAGGATCATTGCCTTAAAGGATCTGACCACAATTTAGAAATCCTTTAAAATTTCCTATATTTGGATAAGTCTTTTCAGCTGAGTACTCATGATCAGTTTCTGAATGTAGAATTTAAAGCACACATAATTCACAATAAATTTCTGCCAAGGTAATAATATTCTCTGAACAGCCTGGTAATAATCTATGTATTAATTTATGACTATGAGTTGACGCCTAGCAATCTGTTCTGTTTGCTCTTGGAATAATCCTGAGTTTAGAGCTATAATTTGGTAAAAGTGGTTCTTTATAATTATAAACCCATTTCTTAGCCTTATTGCTTCCCTCTGAACATCCAAAAGGACGGCTTGATTTCCAGAGCCTTGCTTCATCTGTCACTGATCTTTTGTTACAGTTAGAGAGGTTACATGCTTTGAAACTAAGGTGTCAAATAAGGGTTGAAGTCCTTATCCAGGCAGTCTTACAGCTGTCCATATTGATATTATATACTGTAGCACCCACAGAAATTAATTTGTTACTTTCTCATGATCTGTAATTCATAATAGATAACTAATGAGCAAACGTCTTTAAATTGAAAATCATTTGTTAAATATGAGAAACACCAAAGAATATTTTTTTAAAATTTAGTTTGTTCAATTTGATAGATGGTACATTGAGAAGAGATCCTAGAAAATTTGCTGTTCATCTTCTTTTATTTAGAATTTATTTTTTCATCTATTCTTTCCCTAGCTTTTCAACTCACTAACACAGTTACTTACAGGTGGTCCAATGATTTTACTTGCTTTTGTACCTTTAATACATTGCCTGTATGCATCCTTGTGACTGGATACTTATGCACATGCCAGTTCATCATCCACAATACATCATCTATCCATCTATTCATCCATCCCACAGTTATCCACCACCTTCTTGCCAATAGTATTAAAATCTATTGAAAATTAAGCATTAAATCATAGCAGACTCCTGAGGAACAAAGGAGGAAGAATTGCAATTTATCTTTTTCAGACAAAATAGGAAGGAAGTTCAATTTCCTTAAGTCATATAATTTTTCAAAACTTACAAATGATTTTTTAAATGTTCATCTGTTCTTATCTATTAGTTAGATGATATTTAAAAGTATATGGCTACAAGAAAATTAAGCCACCTGTGGAATGTGAGAAAAATAAATAATGAGGCAGCAAAGCAAACTTTCTGTTGCGGATTATCCAGTAACCTATTGTTAGTATCATTATGTTTTCTTATCTCCTCGTAGATTTTGGTGCATGGATAGCACAGCAAGTCACTGACTTGAGAAAAATCCTACAGTATAGTTTTTATTCAATAAAATGTTTCCATGGCACACTTTTAGGGACCAAATAAATATTTTAACCAGATATGTCATGCAATGAAAATCTCATATTATACAAAGGTAGACAAAAAATCACTACAAGTATGTGTGTTAGTGAGGTGAGAAACAGTTCATCTTATAAATAGCATTTATCATAGAAAACCAAAAATAATTCTTTGTGCACACTTTTTACAATTTTATAAGGAAATACCACCAATTTCCTGGAAGGAGCGATCCTGGAAATGTATTTCTGCACTATTACTTTATTCCTTCTCATTATTTTTTCAAAGGATGTGAGTTGGTGGGTTGAGTCTCCAAAATCCATTGACCCCTTCTATTTCTTTTCACCAGACATAAGGTATTATGGTTCTATTTTGTTTTGTTTTGTTTTTTTGCTGATTTTATCTTTTTCTGTATACTGAGGTAACATATTTCCTTCTTCGTTATTAACATAGCTGACTATAGTAAAAAAGCCTTTTTTTTTCTTGTGGTTAGCTCAGGAGCATATCTCTCCCTCCTGTCTTTAAGATTCTATTAATATTAGGCTTCAAGTGGCTTTTGTAGCTAGGCCGATATCTGACTTGAAAATTCAACCCATGTTTTGTATAGAGATATGAATTTAGGATGAAAATACAAGAAATGGAGAAATATACACAATACAGCTCTTATTAACTAATATTTTATTGCTGATAATTCTCATAGCTAGGGAGATGATTTATGGAGAGATTTGTAGGTCATGCTGAAGATATTGGACTGAATTCTACAAGGTTTGGTGAAATAAAAACAATTTGAGAGAAGAAGAATTAGGACAATTAACATTTTTTTAAAAAGAGAGGGACAGTGAGAGGGAGAATCAATTTAATTTAGTTTTTTATCTGTTTTCATTGCTCCAACACTTCATTGTGTAGGTGGTGCTAGGGTTGGAACCTGCATCCTCACACATGCTGGGGAAGCACCAAAACTGCTGAGCCACTGCTCTGGCACCAACAATTAACATTTTTGACAAATAATTATTCAAGCTATAGTGTGGAAGATAAAATGTTAGACTGAGGAATAAAAATATGTGTGATAGATGCCTTCAGTGATTTGGAAAGGATGATAAGACTGAAAAAAAGGAGTGGTTGTAGATATGCAGAATATTTAGGATGGAACATTTACTTTAATTTTGTATCATAAATAAATAATACCATTATATTTTATTGTCTCTTTCGCCTCCAGCTTCTGAATTCCAGAATTAGATAAGTATGGTCATGTGCTTCCTTGTTTTGGGTTTTTCTTATTATGAAAACAGCAGGAAGATGTGAAGAAAAAAGATGCAGAAGGAATGTATTGTGACATCTGAATATACTTCTAAATCTCTAAAACCAGCAAATGGGAGTGTAGTCTGAGAAATATGCTTCTTGCCAGTGGCATCTGGCAATTAGTGCTGAAATATGTCTCCGATGTTGCCAAGGATTTAGGATGACTCTGCATCACTTTAAAAAGAAGAATCTCTCCTTGCAGCTCTCAATATCATTGCCTCCAAATCAAAACTTTCCAAATATGCAATTACGGACATATAAGTCTCATTAAAAATGTACTATGCATACAAAATTTAAAAATTCAGAAAGCTACTCCTATTGATGAGTAGTAAAACTTAAAGTTATTCTCATGGAATACAATGTTCCCCAGCATCTTTCAAATCCTCCCAGGTTAACTCTGCATTGCATGTCAAATTCTGGCTTTCCATTTTGTTTTCTCTTGTCTTTGTGCATTTGTTCATGCCATTGTGTTTGCCCCCAGTTATCTGTCCCCAAATCCTATACCTGGCTGATGTGTTTCTCTCATTTAAATTCAATTTAAAATTTAAGTATTTCTTTGAAGTATTTTTTACAAACTATAACCCTTTCAACTCCTCCACACTGTCCCTATCAGCTACACTACATTTTCAAAGTGGATATACTTTTAACATTTATTTTTTTTTAATTTTGTAAATTTTAATATATACACAATCAGAAAATCAGCATAAATCAGCATATTGTTTGATTAATTTGAGCCCCCATAGGAAACTGAATATCATAGCACAAGCTCTTCACGCATGTACTCAAAATGAGAGAAACTCTATCTGTTATTCTTAGAAAATGATAAATACATTGATAAGAAAAATATCACCTTTCAAGTTCCTTTATCTAGATGAACATCAATGGTGATTTGATTAATGCATTTCATTTAGTTCTTGCTCTCAATATCTATTCCTTTTCATTCATTTTCTTTAATAAATAGATGCATCAAAAATTGAGAATTTAGGGGCCGGAGAGGTTACTAGGCAGTTTTGGAGCTTGCCTGTCATGCGTGAGGACCCAGGTTTGAACCCCAGGATCATGTACATAACAAAGTGTTGGAGCAACAAAGGCCACATAAAATTTGTTTTGTCTTCCTTTCTCTCTTTCTCTCTCTCTCTCCCATTGTTCCTCTCTTTTTCTTAAAAAAATGGGAATTTGAAAACATAATCTCATTTTAGAGAAGCTATGAAGATGTTGGCTTATTTCTTAGGATATTATAGCTATCCTAGTACTTGGGTTCATTTTTACAAAATCATACATGCAAGGCATTTAATTTCAATCACCTTTGGTAGCCTGACACATACTACAGAATATGACCTAATTCCTGCCTTGATTAGGCTTAGGAAGGTTTTTCCTCTCACAACATTAAAGTAAGATCTATTGCCAACAAAATGAGCAAATGGCTCTTAGCTTGCAAGAACAGTTATAGTGTTAGATAAAAAAATGGATTAACCTGTCTCAGAGAATGAAATATACAAAGCCCTGAGTTAATAAGGTACAACATATTCAGGAAAGAGAAAGAACAATCATTTTGCTCTTAGATCAAGGAAAAATTATGTACTTAAAGAAGGGAATTCAAACTCAAAAAAAGAAAAAACAGAATAGAATCTGCTTTTGTACTTCCTATAAGTCTTGTACTAATAGCCAGAGCCTCTATTCCTTTACTCAGAGTGTCATCCCAAAGAACTTTTGAAAGTATTGATTCAAACAGGATCAGATGTCTCATATTTTTTTTTAAAGAGAGAGAGAGAATCAATTTTTATTGAGTTTTTCACATGGCTTTCGTTGCTCTGACACTTAGCTGTGTACGTGGTGCTGGGGTTTGAACCCGTGTACTTGCGTATGCCGGGCAAGCGCCATAACCTCTGAGCCACCGCTCCAGCCCTAGGATCAGATGTTTCAATATGTATAATTAATTCTAAAAGTTTCCAAAAGCTCAGAATTCCAAATTGGAAGGGCCCCCAAAAGTCCTTTAGTTCAGGTACTTATGACGTGTATGGATTTTCCAGTATTTCCTCAGGGTTCCCTCTTAGACTCTGAATCTGTAAGTAATGATCACCTATGGGTACCGGACATTGAAACACAACTGAGCTGTTCATTCCTTATTCAGTTCTGTCTTTTGGAGAATTCTACTTCCTTCCTTTAAAAGACCTTATTTTACAGATACTCACAAATAGCATAGGGTTAATCAATGAGCATATTTACTATGTCTTATCTTTACTGTGTTTGAAGTCTTAGCTTCTTCTACTCTTCCTCTTCCTTCATTTTATTTTTGTTCAGATACAGATTTTTGTCTTCCTCCCTCCCTTCCTCCTCCTCTTCCCTCTTTTTCCTTTTACTTTTTGTAGTATAGGATACAATCCAGTGGCACTCTACCTCTGAACTACATTCACACATCTTTTTATTTTGAGATAGGTTATATGGCTAACGGTCTAAGGCTGGCTTTGAACTTGGCCAATAGATGGGATTTAGGCATGTGCCACCAGAACCTGCTTCCCCCTCCTCTTCCTCTGTTGTCTTCTTTTTTACTTTTTCTACTAAAAATAGTCTGTTGCAGTGCATTTAATTACATCTGTACATATTCAGGTATTTTTTTTTCTAAATAAATACACTAAGAAATTCCGTTAGCTGGAAAAACAGCTATGAAAAGAAAATAAATAATTCCAAACATACATTTTAAAAATGAATCCTGATAGAACATCCAAATACATTTTATCTGAAAAAGACTAGTCAAGGTAAAAATACAACATTCTCTTATTATTTGAAATTTCCCATTGAAACTACAAGTAAGATAGAACATATAGAAATTATAGCACTTGAAACATTTGAGTGAAATGCTCACATTTTTTACTGTCACTTATTTTTACTAGTACTAAATTTGAAGTTTATTATACAGATCCACATTGCCATTTATGCATGTCCTAATTAGTTTTTGAAAGTATTATGCTTGAAATCTATTCCAAAACTCCAGAATGTAATTTTTAAAAAGTAACAAATATCTTAAATCTTAAAAATTTCAATCTACTGGTAAAATGCTTCACATTATACAAATATGTTTATGCCTAATTTAGTGGTGCTTGATGTTTCAGCTCTATTGCTCTGGTTCCAAGGTAAAGCAGAATGTAGTGGTGGAAAAGGAAAGTAGCTCAGTAGTGTTGGTCATTCAAGTAGCGTGCTTGGGAAATCTAAACATTCCCTAACAGTTTAATTAAAAAGTACACTTGCAGAGGTAGAATTTATTTCTTAAAAGAAAAATGTTTTATTAATTGATCTCTGTGTTCACAAGGCTATAAGTGTGGCACATATGATTTTTCTAAGCAAGTGGTCTCCTCCAGAGGTTTGATAAAAGCTCCACCCCTGCTGCACATGTTCCAATCAAGGACAATTTTTAGCTCTAGGCATTATACAGAAGGTTATGCGCCCCTCAACAGAATGCCAGCCTGCAGCAGTCCAGTGCAAAAGGGGAGTATTGTGAGGGACAGCAGTCATCTCACCTGCACAGGTGCAGTGAGGTGCACATTCTACAGTGATCAAACTTAATGGGCCCTAGTTTGCTTCATAAAGATCCATGAGCATTCTTTACTCAAATATTATTTAGCTTTTGGACCACATTTTATCCAAAATATCTATAAATACAAATAACATAGAAAGGCACTAGTGAACAAATACTGGTGGAAACTTATGGAAACTGAAGACCAGCTGCAAGTTCATTGAAGGGTATCAAAACTTAAACAGGATTATTGGTTTAAGCAACTCACTAATTTTTTATAATGTTGATTCTAGTTCTCTATTGATAAAAAAAAAAATCTGAGGCTGAGTTCTACTTTAACATGCAAAAAAAAAAAATGCAACAAAGGTGATTGGAGCTTTTTTGTGGTTTGGATATGAGGAGTCCCCTAAAAGGTCATAAGAGAAAAAATGCAAGAAATTACATTGGAAAAATTATTGGATCATGAGAGTTTTAACTTGATCAGAGCACTGATCTACTTGAATTGATTAACTGGGTGGTAACCGTGGGCAGCTACAGTGTGGATGGAGGAGGTATGTCATTGGGGGATCTGCCTTTGTCCTAGTGGCCATCTTCTGAGTTACTTTCCTTTTCCACAATGATGTTCTGCTTTATACCTTGAAACAACAATGGGGCTGAAATTGTGGGCACCACTAAAGCAGGCATAAACATATTTATATAATGTGAAGTACTTTATCCCTTAATTATAACAGATAATGTGAAAATATGCTAAAGTAATTTCCCAAAATTTGAATTAGCAGTAAAATTACACATTTCATATATTTCACTGATTTCATAAAATTTCATAGCATGAAAATCAATCAAAATACTGAAAAATATAATTTATACAAATATAATAATTTCCTGAAAATACAAAATGAGTGGAAAAATAGGGACAAAAGACAGAAACAAACATTTTTTGTGTTATTTTTTGTTGTTCTTGTTCTTGTTTTTTCTAGGCAAACATAACTTCAGCCCCAGCCTAAAATGAGCAAGTTTTGTTCCCAAGAGAGGTATGTCATACCATTCCTTCTATTAGAGTATCATAAGATACTGTGGAATTCAACCTAAAAAGGAATGTATCTGAATACCTGGGGGTTATAGATGCTTGTAAAATTTCATAAATTATATTGCTCCTCCTTCAGAAAAAATTCATGTGAAATGTAATAAAAATATAGTCATTAGTGATTAAAAGACTCCACTGACTCCAAATAAAAAAATTTTCTTATTATAAATACTGTGCATATTGACTGGAAAAAACACAGATTTGTGCCTAATAGATAATATCTGTAAATAATATATTGGATCAATGGACAAATGATTAAATAACCTGTGAGATTTAGACTGAAACTTTATGATTTTGTGTAAATCTCTAAAACACTAGAAATTTTTAATCTGCAAATGTGTTAATTGGACTATGCATCTTAAGATATTTTGATTAATTCTAGTATTTCTGTATATGTAAATTTATGGAGTAATAGTTATGTCTGCTTCAATTTCAAATTGGCATACATTATGGAAAAAAAAAACCTTGTTCTAATCAGTGCATCTATTGTTTTATCTGGTGAGTATGGGTGGGTGGGACAAGACCTAGATAGAGAGAGAGAGAGAGAGATCATGAAATAGAGAAATACAAAGAATGAAAGAGAAATGAGGAGTGTGTGGAGGTTGGGAAGTCAGGGTCTGTGTAAATGATATCTCTGTCCAATTCCATGAAGGATATACTATCTCCACATATAGAAAATGGGTTATTGGGGCTGGAGTAGTGGTCAACAGTTGGAGTGCTTACTTGGCATGCGCAAGGACACATGTTTGAACCCCACCATCATATAGACAACTAAGTGTGGGAGAAACAGAGGCCAGATGGAAAAATTAATACATTTTTTCTCTCTTTTTTTAAAAAAATAAAAGAAAGAAAAGGAAATGACTTTTCTTTATATGTGGGCATTGTGGATGTTTATGATTATATTGAAAATAAACATTTTAAGCACTATATTTTTGTCAGATATATCTTCTTTTATGGATTTTCAAAGGTCCACATCTATGTCTACCTTTGACATTCTATAGAGATATACACACTGGAAAAAATTGAAAAAAAGTTGGAAAACTAAATTTAGATCAAAGTCTGTAACTGAGTAATCCTATGACTTAGAAAACTTTTTGACACCTATGAACTTTCTTTTTGTCTTTCAGTAGTTGGGGACAAAATTTCATCCCCTGTATGCCCTAAGGGATTATTCTGAAGCACAGATGATAACAGGGAAAGAGAAGTGTTTTGACAACTCCAAGCTTGTTCACAATATAAGGAATTATATAATTAACTACCCTCCAATAATTCCAAATATTTTCTACACAGTGCCTGTCCTGTAATGAGCACAGGCTTGTGCTCATTAAATGCTGGTGGACTACATTCATGGTTTATGGGTAAAATAATTAGAAGCAGATGCACAAAATATGTATTACATCAGGGCTTGATAATTAAGGGGAAATTTTTTGACATCATTTGTTTCTTCATAGAAGGCTCAATTCTTTTGGAAATAATATGCACCTTGTTCCTAGCCACAGTGGTAAGTTTCTGTGGTAATGTCCCATGTTTCCATAGCAAATAACAATAGGCACGTAATTCAACAGTCCTGAAAAGGTTTTCAAATTCATTGGGGGAGAAAATAGCAAAGGAAGCACCACTGGAAAAGAGCCTGCTGTTGCCTGACACCCACACACTGAAGGAGTGTGTCTGGTTCATTACAAATGCCAGAATGGTTGGGTGGATCCAATGGTAGAAGTGTGCATACAATTAAATGTTAATATAATTACATCTATGTTTGATCTATTTAGTAGACATGGATGCTGCCAAATATTTTAGGCAGTGATCCTCCTTTAGGTCAATGAAACTTTGAAAAACAGACAACTAATGAACAAAAAAAAAAATAGAAAAATAAAGCTATATTGCAGGCTTTCATTCTGCTGCCAAGGAAGCTTTGTCTCATTTAGTAAGTATTTGAGTTTTCTTGGCCTTAATACACCTGCCCATAAATTTGACTCAAATAGCATATTCTTTATTTAGTTTATAGGAATTACAGTTTAACATTAAAATAAAAATAAAGAAAAAAGAACTTAAGCACTATTTTTTTTCTCTCAATTACATATAGTTTGTGAAACCCTTGAGAACAGGGATCTCAATTTATTCACTGTTATACCATCAACAAGCATCAGTATAGTTAATGCCACAAAATAGATTTTTAAAAAATTCTTCCTGAATGGAATGTGTGAGTAAATTGTTTCAAGATTTGGCCACAGGAGTTTGAGGAAGGAGGAATAAGTATTGGAACAAGGAAGTAGATCCATAAAACAATTTGTAGACACTGACAATAAGTACATGAATGTCAGAAGGCAGAGAAAGACTGAAAGCTAGAAATCCTTAGCATAGAATAAGGAATTGAAGGTGGCAAGGAATTTAGAGAGAAGAGAAGGTGTTCAAATGACCAAACAGCCAGTATCCAGGGAGTATAAAAACCATAAAATTACCAATTAAAGGAAAGTTTAAAGAGTGTGAGAATTTCATCTTATTGTCAAATATAACTAAAAAGTACAGGGGGTGGGAGGAAGGGAGGGGAAGGGGAAATGCTAGAACTGAATTAAAACAAGGTAAAATCCAAACTTATATAAGTATGCCATTATATTTATTATTGTCACATGTATGAAAAAGTGTTCTTCATAGGTATAAGAATTATATCACTATATTTGAGTATATTAAAATAATTATGTACCCCAGAGGCAAGGGACCAGGAGACAGGAGGAAGGAGGTGGGAGAGTGCTGGGGGAGTGTTGGCTAAGTTATATTATATTGTGTGCATGTATGAATATGTGGCAACAAACCCCATCACTACGTACAATTATAATGCATCAATTAAAATATGTAAGGCAGGAACAGCAATACAGTTAGCAAATGGCTCCTTAGAGGTTTGTAGTACCATGGCTGTGAATTGCTTCACGAGTGCAGTTATCCAAAACAGGTCATGAAATGCACATCCTTATGCTTGACCTAATTCATTTATAAACTATTGGGTGACATTAAAATATTATGTGACCTCTTTGGAGTAGCATCCCCTGTTGGAAAATGAAAACAATATTAATAACAGGATCATTAGGTTATTCTGAATTGTGAATATGATGATCCATAGAATTAATGCAGCAAAATGGGTCTCACTTAGGATGTAGGTTATATCAGTTGCTGGATTTTTTTCTAATGTGACTGACTGTGTTTATCTGGATCCTCATGTAAGGGGAAACCAAGTGAGAGTAGACATGGAAAAGATAGTAAAGGAAATAAATGCAAAGAAAAAGGAAGAGAAAGCAGGAGCAACAAATAAATTCCTTCAGCCCAAGATGCAGTTCAATTTCTTATGAAACAGAGAAAGGATGGAATTCAAAGATAGAAGATTGGTAAGAATAAGCCTATTGCATTGAGTTTGTGTGCTGGAATGCTGGCATTTAAAAAGGAAGCCCTTACCTGGAGGATTTCTCCTTCTACTTACAAGATCAGTTCTGCCAATTCTGTCAAAAAAAGTGAGCCAAGAGATGTGACTATTGAAAAGTGGTTTAATAAAGTGAGAATCTGGACCTAGTGTCTCTGTCTTTTTGCATTCATTTCATCTCTGAGATAATTCTTGGCTTACAGGAGTATTATTAAATCTGAGTTACCAATGTCAGCACAAGGACCATTACTGGCACTATTGTCACTTTTCTCTAAATGTGCAGATTTGATTTGCATCCCCTACCTATGCTTCCAATTTGCTGCCTAGGACTCAATGACAGCCAACAAGGTCTTGCAGGAAAAAAATAATTCCAGTGTTTTCAAGTCATTTCCTTTTTTGTTTTTTTTTTACATACACAGCAATGCTCAGTATTATCAGTAGTGAATTATGGATTGCCAAATACAAGTGGAGATATACACATCCCTTATATTCCAGCCCTAATTTGTACGCTTGTAAAATTGGATGCTATATATTTTACATGTAAATGATGTGATTAATCATTTTATATACTAATTTTCATAAAAAGATTTCCTACATGGAATATTTAGAGTCTAATTCAATCTTTTTTCCACATAAATTGTTCACCTTAAAGTTCCATTGTTGTCTTCATTAAGAGGTATTCTACAAAACATCTCATTAGTACACACAGAAATGACCACATTATACCACAGTCAAGAAGTGCCTTAGGAAGCATGATAACCAAATGTAATGAGATAACCTGAATGATATTTTGCAACAGAAGAAAAAATAAGTGAACAGTGAGATCTTATGAGTTAGGTAAGGTCTTTAATTTATAACAATGTATCACTGACTGATTGTGACATGTGTCACACATATGTAAGATGGTAAAACAAAGGGAAATGGGCATTGAATATGGAAAGTTTCAGTGATATGCCTCAAATTATTCCAAATAAAATTATTTGAAAATACTATTTAGTAGAATTTACAAAAAATAAAAACAGAATATACAAGAACAAACAGACAAGGAATTAGATGTAATAATTTATTTAGTATTTAAAATTTTTTATAACAATTTATGCAATGAATTGCAACATAATTTTGAGAATGTCAATTGTTTTATAACTCAATGTTAACTTGAACTAATTATATTACCTTGACTTCTTCAAACTTGTCATGGTAGACAGCTGGGTTTCTTAAGCACCTGTGTCATATTTAAAAATTTCTTTCTTATTTTTCCCTAATATTTCCCCTCATTGCTTTTCACCAACTCTCTGTATTATCGGTGTCTTGCCAGAGCATACTCCAGAGTGGATCATTCCAATCTGCTGCTTCTAATCCTCAGTGTACTTGTCACCACATCTCAATCCAGCATTTGCTAAAATAAAAAATCTGAATAATGTCTTCTTTCTTTCGGAAAGTGGACTTAAGCCCAACTGGTAGTATGGCTGTTCATTTTAGCCTTTTCACATTATTTTGCATAATCAAAGTTACTTAGAACCCTCAAACAACTGAGATAAAAAATACAAGAATTTTAAGGTCACTATGCCTTAATGAAGTAGCTTGGATTGCCTACTTGCAGTCATAATTTTCACTATGAAATAGAAAAAATAGTAATAAAATTATTTGCTTCATTGGATAATCTATTCCATTTTCAACCATGTTTTCATTGCTGAAATAATTTTGTTCCTACTTTTTGGTATTAAAATAACTTTTTTTCATGAAATAGTAATGTGATTGATGACAATACTATTGGCTGTTTCTTTTAACATTATGTTCCTCCTAGAAGAAAAAAGTGACTATCTCACGTCAGTTTCAATGGAATTTAGAAATTTTATTTTCCATGAAATAGAAATTGGGTTTATTGATTTGTCTAGTAAGTTAGGGTACTTTTATCTCCTGTGCTGTTGCCACATATTTAGAACAAACCATGACCAATGGAATTTAAGAATTAAACTTAGCACCACGTTCCTTAAAAGAGAAAGAATAATCTCCATTCTTTAGGAATGTTAAACTCTATATCTACTCATTAAATGAGCAAATAGGTATGTAGGACAAATCACCCAATTATAATGAAAATATTGCAATACATTTTAATAGTGCACATCACAATGCAAAGCATCTAGGAATTACTAAAACTACAGAGTTAATATATATTCTAAGGTTTTATGAACATGAACACAGATTAATCATTGTTAAATCAAGAGTCTTAAAGTACAGGGAAGCCAAGATTATTTTTTCTAAGGTATGCAATACTTTCTATTAGGAGGATGGAATAGTTGTAAAGATTTTCATATTTATGAATGTGACAACAGCAAATAAATAAATTAGTGAAAGACACAAATTTACATTACAGATTTAACTTTGTTTTATATCTCTATTTCTCATTTCATATGTCAAAGATTATAAGTGTGAACAAAATATAAAGGCTTGATTTTTTTAAAGTTATCTATATTTTATCAATTCTTAATAATAAAAGTGTATTCTCCTCAGTACAAAATTGTATTTTCAAATAGCAAATTTATAGCATTCAACTTTTAGAAGTGAATTCTAACCTTTGCTGAATAAAGCAATACTGGTACCATGGTAAGGTTAGCAAATAACTTACATTTAATTTCTTCACTCAGCAACTGGGCCCTCACTAGAAAACAAACTTCACTGAGACCTAGGGTTAGTAACATAAATATAGTTATCATCATGCACTCATAGATGTCATATTCTGGGATAAGATTGGTACAATATGGAACAAACAATTAAAATATTGTATGGCTTTAATTGTGCATGTGCAAATACCATATGTGTGTGTACAAATTTCATATATTTATGTAATTTTATATATGTGTTAAATACACATAAGTAACTTAGATCTGTAATGTTTTTCTTCAAAAGAGATCTATATTACAGTATTATGTAAAAAATTAAGTAGCAAATAAATAATCACAAGGATTATAATAACATTAATGACAAATAACTCCATAAATGTGTATGTGTGTGTGTGTGTGTGCAATACAATTCTGCAAACTATAATGATATTACATGAGTGCCTGGAAATTAACACTGTCATATTTATAATTCAAATTTATATAGAGAAAAATTGAACAAGCATATGTTTCAGTATTATAATGCCAAATATGCAAATGAAAACAAATCACCTGATGAGTTTAGGTGATTATGTTTAATTTTCTACACATCCTAATGGTCTTATTTTAATAAAACTTATATCCATATAATTATATTTTACATTTTTAAATATGCCAAAAATAATTCTAAATTATGTTTAAATATTAAAGTATAAATAAAATGAGAATGCATTTTATCAATTAAAATTATTAAATATGCTTCAGACAACACATATTAAAGAAATTAATTGAGAATCACTGAGATTTTGATGGGAGCTTCCATTGTTGCTATTTGCATTGAATACCTGTTCCTTCCTCTAAATTGCAAGTTCAACTTAATTATTCCTTTGGTTTTCCTTGTTAGCAAGAGTACATATATGTAGTTTGTATTCAGCAAATATTTGTCACTGAAAAAAGAGTTTGATTCTAAGGAGTGATCCAACAATTAATGGCATCAGAGTGACAGTAAGTATATGTTTTATTGCCTCACTTAACAAGTGAAAATTATAAATCCTCTTTTCAAAAGACCTACAAATTACGTTATTTGCAAGTAGGTATATGTCACAGTGAAATCCATTATTCTGCATAATCAAAAATCCTTCCAGTCTCTGTTATATTGATCTTCACAGCACTTGAGCAACATAAATGAGAAAAAAAACTGTCATAATTTCTATGCAGTGGTATCAGGATGTGGTCATTTCCCTGACGTCTTGAGCACTCCTAAAAACATATCAGATTTTGAAAATTTCACTGCAGTGTGCTCCCCCAGAGCATTGTACTCCCTAGTGGCAGATTTGTAGTTCACATTTCTTTCCTTTTCATTTAGTAGTAGCCTTTATGTTTAAGAAACACTGCTTTCTTTCTTTCTTTTTTTTTTTTTCATTCTGAAAGCCACCCTCAGTGAACAGATAACTTAGGCATTCAATAAGCATTTTTTGAATGAATGAATTAAATATCCCATGGGAAGTTTGCAACCACAGCCAGAGGAGCATTTATCCAAAATAACAGATACAGTCACAACTATTTATGTAGCTGTGATTCTCTAGTAAGCCAATTCTAGCTCTTTTGGGAAAATACCCAGCAGGGAATAACTGGGTCCTATGGTGGATCCATTAATAATTTTTTCAGGAGTCTCCACACTGCTTTCCAGAGGGGCTGTAAAAGTTTGCAGTCCTACCAACAATATGCTAGTGTTCCTTTTTCACCACAACACCACCAGAATCACCAGAATGTTGACTGGAGTGAGGTGGAATCTCAGTGAAGTTTTGATTTGCATTTCTCTGATTGCAAGTGATGTAGAATATATATATATATATATACATATATATATATATATATGTATATATATGTATACTTTGAACTTCCTCTCTTGAGAAGTTTCTGTTTAGTTCCATAGCCCATTTATTCATTATTTTGCATTTTTGGTGTTATTTTTTTAATTCTTTGTATAATCTGGCTATCAATCTTCTGTTGGACGCATAGCAGACAATGATTTTCTCCCATTCAATAGGTTCTCTATTGACACTCTTGACTAATTCTTTAGCTGTGCAGAAGCTTTTCAGTTTAATGGCATCCCACTCATTGACTCTTGGTTTTAATTCTTGTGCTATGGGAGGTCTCTTAAGGAAGAAGTGCCTGCACCAATGTGGTTGATCCTATATTCTTTGATCCATTACAGCTTGATTTTGTGCAGAGTGAGATAAGGATCTAATTTCAATTGTTTGCATATTGTTGTACAGTTTGTCCTGCACCATTTGTTGAACAGGCTGTCTTTCCTCCACACTACATTTTTGCCCCCTTTGTCAAATATCACATGGTTAAACATTTGTGGGCTTGTCTCAGTGTCTTCCATTCCATTGGTCTACATGTGCATTTTGATACCAATACCACACTGTTTTTGTTACTACAGAACTATAGTATAATTTCATATTAGATATTGTGAAACCTCCTCTTTTGTCTTTCTTGTGTAGTAATATTTTGGCTATTCTGGATTTCTTGTTATTCTAAATGAATAACATCTTGAGAATTACTTTTTCTATATCAATGAAGTATGAGCATGGTATCTTGATGAGGATTGTGTGGAATGTGTACAGGGCTTTTGGTAGAATGGCCATTTTAATTATATTGATTATACCTAATCAAAAACATGTCTGTCTTCCCATCTTCTCAGGTCTTCTTCAATTTATTTCTTCAATGTTCAATAGTTTTTATTGCAGAGATTTTTTGCTTTCCCTGGTTAGATTAATTTGCAAGCATTTTATTCATTTTGAGGTTATTGCGAATGGGACAGATTTTCTGATTTCTTCTTCAGCTGAATTACTGTAGGAGTATTGGAAAGCTATTGATTTATGAGTGTTGGTCTTGTAACTTGCCACTTTGCTAAATTCATTTATAAGTCTAGAAGTCTTTTGATAGACTTTTTTTTCCAGTTGCTTTCTTTTTTTTTCCCACATTTATTAGAAATATATTGCCATACAGGATACAGATGAGGGGGAAACATTGTCAAAACTGTAGCAATCAATGTGTATAAACTTTGGTAACCAGGGGTAATGCTAACACATAGATAAGCTACTATGGGTTTCATATATTGCAGTTTCCCCCAGAAGAACTCATGTGTTAAATGGGTATCTAGTTTAGGAATAACATCGGCTTCTGGAATGGTTGCCCCATCTTCCCCATCACCAGACTCCTATGAGTTCTTCGTATACCCTCCCCGCTCCCCATCCCCTTCCCTCCACCTCCAAGTTACCTAGGGAGCTTTCGCCCCTGTTGCACTGAAAGTCATTCAGTTTGAGGCTTTGTTAGGTCAGCCATCTGTCCTACTGCTTTAACATAAATTTGATAGACTTTTTTTGGGTCTTCTAGGTATAAGATCAGATCGCTGGTAAATATAGATAGTTTAACTTCCTCTTTTCCCATTGGAATTCCTTTGGTTTCTTTCTCTTGTCTTACACTCTGGCCAGGGTTTTAAGGATTATATTGAAGAAGAGTGGTGAGAGTAGACAGCCTTGTTTTGTATCCAAATTCAGTGGAAATGATTTCAATCATTCTCCATTAAGGATTATGTTGGCTATGGGTTTGTCATAAATATATGGCTCTTACAAAAGTAAAATATGTTCCTTTGATCTCTATCTTCTCCAGACTTTTGAGTATGAATGGGTGTTGAAATTTATGAAAGGCCTTTTCTGCATCAATTGAGATGATCACATGGTTTTTGTATTTAATTCTGTTTAAGTGGTAAATCACCTTTATTGATTTGTGTATGTTGTACAAACCCTGCATCCACAGAATGAAGCCCACTTGATTGGGATGTTTTATCTTTTTATGTATTTTTGTTTGTGGTTTGCTAGAATTTTATTAAGGATTTTGGTGCCTATGTTCACCAAGGAAATTTGTCTGTAGCTTTTTTTTCTTGAGGTATCTTTCGTAGGTTTTGGTATCAGTATTATATTTGCCTCATAAAAAGTGTTTGGAAGGGCTCCTTACCCTCAATTTCATGTATTATCTTACTAAGTAACTATGTTAATTCATCTGTAAATGTCTGTTAGAACTCTGGTGAGAATCCATCAGGTCCCTAGCTTTTCTTTTTTGGAAGGCCTTTGATTGCTATTTCAGTTTCACTACCTGAGACTGGTTTGTGTAGATTTTGAATGTCCTCCTGTGTTAATTTGGGAATGTTGTAGGTAGTTAAGTATTTGTGTTGGACACACTTGTGTATCAAAGAGACCCCTGGAATAGTGTGTAAATATATGTTAAGTCTATGTGATTAATACAGTTGTTTAGGTTACAGATATATTTATTGATTTTTTTTGCTTTGATGATCTACCTATTGTTAATAATGGTGTATTAAAGTCCCCCAGGATTATTGTGTTAAGGTTGATAAGTGGTTTAATGTCCTTGAGTACTTTTTCTACATATTTGTAATTGTTGTAGTTAGGGGCATAAATGTTAACCATTGCAATATATTCATGATATAGTGTTCCTTTTACTAAGATGTAATGACATTTTCTTCTGTTCTCATTATTGATTGAAATTTACTTTGTTGGATATAAGTATTACAATACCAGCTTGCTATCTTGGGCCATAAACCTGGAAGGTATTTTGCAAAACTTTCACCTTCAATCTTTGTGTGTCTTTGGCTGTGAGGTGTGATTCCTATAAGCAGCATATTGTTGGATTTTGGTTTTAGATTCAGTTTGTTAATCTGTGTCTTTTGATTGGGGCATTGTGTCCATTCATGTTCTGTGTGAGAATAGATATGTGATTTTGGTTCCCTGGCACTGTGACCTTTGTTATACTTTGTTCCATCTTGAATATCTCTTAGTGAGGTATATTTTTGTTTACTTTCTTCTGATTGTGGGCTTTGGAAGTTGTTAGCTTTTTCCTCTGTTTGAAGGTTGTCTTTGAGTATTCTCTGTAGTGCTGGCTTTGTGTTCATGTATGTTGCTAGTTTGTTCTTATGTTGGAAGATTTTTATTTCACCATTGAATTTGAAGCTGAGTTTTGCTGGGTATAGTATTTTTGGCTTCCAATTATTATCTTTCACTATTTGAAAAATCTCATTCTGTGCTCTCCTCACCTTTATGGTCTGAGTTAAGAAATCCACAGTAATCCTTATTGGTTTGTGACTTGGTGTTTTCCTCTTACTCTTTTTAATATTCTTTCCTTGTTTTCTCTATTATTCATTTTTAAAATGATTTGTCTCAGTGAGTTTTCATTTGGTTAGTTTTATTTGGTGTTGTAAAGGCTTTTTGAATATGAATTTCTGGATTCTGGTATGAAGGAAATTTTCTTTGACTATCTCTTTTAAAAGGTTCTTTAAGCCATTCATTTGTTGTTCTGTGTTCTCCCCTTTCCCAGTTACTCTCATGGTATTTCTTCTGATCTTGTCCTAATGGAACATTCTGATCATGCTCAGTAAATTTTTTTTCTTGTCCATCCTCCCTGCATTTAAGATTACTCAGCCTGTTCTCATTATCTGATGTTCTTTCTTTGAGATCTGAATTTTTATTTCCTACTATTTTTATTTACTCTGCTATTAATAACTTCCATTGAGGTTTTAATTTGGT
The DNA here is from genome assembly GCA_004027875.1 of Aplodontia rufa. Taxonomy (NCBI): domain Eukaryota; kingdom Metazoa; phylum Chordata; class Mammalia; order Rodentia; family Aplodontiidae; genus Aplodontia; species Aplodontia rufa. The sequence continues at coordinate 43,573 of PVKS010015785.1, forward strand.
TGACTGTTTTTCTGTCCTAAGAGCTCTGCTGCATCACTTTTCAGAAGGTCTAGTTCTTTATTAAAGTGGTCTTTTAGCTCCTGCAATTGCTCTTTTATTTCCTTCATTAAGTCTTCTTTTAAATCTTTGGTGATTTTACTATTCAGATTGTTGATAATCTTTTTCTAGGTTTTCATCCTGGTCCCTGTTATAAATGAGCTCAAATGTGTGGTCGGGTGTGGGTGATCAAGCAGAAATTTTACATTGGCCGAAGGGCAAAAGAAAAATTGCACACCTCGCAGGAAGTGAGGGGTTTTTAACTGCCCTAATTGGAGGAGCAAACGTGCACAGTCCATACAATTGGCTATGATTATTAGGTTGAGGCAGGTACAAGAAAGAGTAGGTGGCGACTGGGAGAGAATGGGGGTGGGGTTCGTCACACAGGTGGTGAGCATCATAGTGACTCCAAGTTCACTGGAAGAAGATGGCTGGGTACCGGAAGGGGTCCTTGGAAAGAGGTGGGCAGACACAGGTGGGCTTACACAAGTGAGGGAGATACTGTCTTCAAAGGGGGAGAGGGATTTAAAATGGAGGTAGTAAAAAGAGGTAGTAGATTATACATCACAGTCTTTCAAGTTTGACAGAAAAGACATACATCTTACAATTCCTCCCTCTTATATGATACACATATAATCTTTCCTTCAAACTCTGATATTAATTTTTGATATTCATCTTTGACTACATCAGATGAAGGAGGCCTGATTTGGCCTATAGCTGAAAGTAATAGCTGTCAATCTCTGAATAATATCCTCTATATATCTAATCAGGATTATAGCCCCAAATGCTATAGTAAAAACAATAAGTATAATTATTTCTTTCCACATTATTTCATCAGTAGGGCTTAGCTCCTTGGTAATTTCCCTTACATAATTCGTTCTTGATGGTTCTCCTCAATATAATCCATTATCATGAACCACCAAAGGGAAGTTGACTCAAAATTGGTTGAGTTTTAATTGTTGACTTATGGGGATCCAATGATCCATGGGAAGAGAGATTCTCTTTTTCAGAGCACTGTGATTAATTTAATCTAGGAAATGTCAGGGTGGAAGGGATAGCTAATTGAAACAAAGTACAGGTTCCATTCCAATTGGCAGGTAAGTCTCAAACAAGACCCCCCCAATATCATCAGATACCAGCTCAGGCTATTGCAAGTGCTGTTTGATTTGATACCTCCTCAAATGATCAGCCTTCCTGGCACCCAGATACATTTCCCAAGAAAGCCAAGCGCTCCCCCCACCTAGAGAGGCATAAGTTGTAATTGGTTCTGAGGGAAGGAAGTTGGGTGAATTTGGGGGCTCTTGTTTTTGACCCTCTGCTTCTGGGAACAGCAGTGATAGGGTTTTCCAAGGGTTATTTCCCCAGGCCATCTTTTCCTGAAAGAGGGATATCATGCAACTCATGCCTATTGGATCTGAGGTCTAGTCCCATATTTTTCTCCTTGCACAACAATCAAATCAAAATGGATCAAGGAGCTTGGTATTAAACCAGCTATGTTGCAACTGATAGAAGACAAAATTGGTCCAACACTTCAACATTTGGGAGTAGGCAAAGACTTTCTCAACAGGTCTCCTAAAGTGAAGGAAGTAAAGTCAAAAATCAGTGAATGGGATGCCATAAAGCTAAAAAGCTTTTGTACTGCCAAGGAA
>PVKS010015786.1:0-45261 GCA_004027875.1 Aplodontia rufa
CTGGTACAGCCCCTCTGGAAAGCAGTGTGGAGAATCCTCAAAAAACTAGGGATGAGCCCACCGTATGATCCTGCTATTCCTCTCATGGGTAATTTTCCAGGGGATTTAGAATTTGCATATTACTGTGACATAGCATTATCTATGTTCATAGCAGCTCAATTTACAATAGCTAAATTATGGAAACAACCCAGATGTCCCTCACTGGATGAATGGATCCAAAAACTGTGGTACATATATACCATGGAATATTACACAGCAATTAGAAACAATGATATTGCAGCCTTTGAAGGTAAATGGATGGCTATGGATGAAATTATGCTGAGTGAAATCAGCATAACCCAAAGAACCAAGGGTCAGATGTCTTCACTCATCTGTGGAGGCTGGAACTAGACCCTGGCCATTGAGAAAGGAGATCTATTATCTGTGTTAAATCTGGATAAGTTGTAATGTTATACAACCTAATACATTTTTAGAGATGTTTTGGGAAGGGGAGGGGAGGGGTAAAGTTGGGTATTTGGGGGGGCACTCTTGGGGGTAAATCTAATCTTCAGAATCTATATACATATGATATTATTTCGGTAAAAACTTACATGATTGTTCAACAAATAAATTTCTCAATAAAGAAAGAAATTGTGATATTCTGAATTGCTGAAATCTAGATAGATTCTATAAGACCTATAAATTTACTTTTGAAATCTATATTGGTAGTTTTTTTTCCTAGAAAACATGTTTGAACCCACTGTAATTCTATTATAATAACATAGGGGCTGGAGCGGTGGCTCGGCAGTTACGGTGCTTGCCCGGCATGCGCCAGTACGCGAGTTCAAACCCCAGCACCACTACACAGTGAAGTCTCAGAGCAATGAAAGCTAGATGAAAAACTAAATAAAATTGTTTCTCTCTTCCTCTCTCTCTCACTGTCCCTCTCTCTCTCTTTAAAAAAATATTAAAATAATATAGACATAAATAAGGTCCAGTTACAAATAAAGTAGAAAATCTATTAAAAGACTCTTATGCTCTAAACTTTCTCCTAGACAATTAATTTTTAACTCATAAAAATGACATAAAGTCAAATCCTTTTAAAAACAGATGACCACTCTATATGTGTAACTTTGTGCCACTGGGGGAAAATGTGTATATGAGTATATAAATATAGTCCATGTTCCTCTTGTTTGTGGAAGATCAGTGTTAAAAATTCTCATAGGTTGCTGTACTTTTCTTTTATCGTCTACCACAGTTGTGAATATGAGATTATTTGTATACTGTTTGCTGTTTTCTGTATCATCCTTCACCTTTGAAGCCAGGGGTATAGCCTGTTCAAATCTGTTTCTGACACTCTTTGTTTTTGCTCTTAAAAACCACCCCTTTTTATTTGACTGAAAATGATATACTTTTAGTATCTCACAGAACCTGAGTATGCTTAACTGGGTCCTTTGCTTCAGGATTTCGTATGAAGCTGTAGCCAAGGATTTGTCCAGGGTTCTGATTGTGTCTGCAAGCTCAGGTGGAGAGTGATCTGCTTGCATGTTCATGTGGGTGTTAATGGGATGCTACTCCCTATGATAAGACCTCTTTTGTTTACATTGGGCCCAGACAAATAACTCAGTAATTCAGTCTTTCCATTTCAAGGTCCTTACCATAGTAACATCTGAAAGGTTCCTTTTACCATATAATGTAATGTATTTTACAGGAGATTTGAATATAGTATTTTTGGGTACTATTATATCATTGTATCTATAGACATACCTATATTTGTTTATCTACATCTGTATCTATATATCTATATGGATTTGTGTACATACATAGAGGATAAAATTATTGGTGCAAAATTTTCAGATCAAAATACATGTAATTTTAATTATATTTTATAATTAAATTTCATTTGACTTTTAATCAGTAATTTTGTAAAGATCTCAAAAACAATTTCAGTCAATTCAGGATTGTATCAGGGTCTACAAAATGCAAAACATAGGGTTTGAGTGCTTAAAAAGTATCTGTGGAGGCCCCAGCCCATCCACTTTGCCACTAAAATGTCCCTCATTCCTATAAGAGAACATATATGACTTGGCAGCAAGAGGTCATCTAATTCCTATTTTACATGTACTCATGCATTCATTCCTTCAATATTTGTTGAGTACATATGCAAAACAAAACATGAATAAGACATCATCCTTTATCTCAAGGAAACTACTGTCTAACAAGATGTTTAGAAATATATAACTTTAATTCAGTCTAGTAGGTGCAATGAGAGAATTGTGTACTAGATATTATGTGAGTTCTGAAGAGAGGGATGCAATCTAACTTGGGAGTGGTGCAAAGTTTGGTTAGCAAAGGCTCCTAGAGTTGCTGACAGGAGAAGTGAGACAAGCAAGTGACTTAGATAGGAGTACATGTGTACTGCTAAAACCAAATCTCAAAGTTCCTTTAGGACTAGAGATATATCTTCAGTTCAGCTCAACAAAATAATTATTGAGCCGTGATGCATGCTAAGGAAAAGTACAGAGTCCTATGAGAACATTTAATACCTATATTTCCCCTTGTCAAGAGGATTAGGGAAAGCTTCTCTGAGGAAGTTACAGACATTAAACAAGTAATTACAAGAGAGATGAGTTCTATGGAGCGATGCTATGGTAATGCAGGGAAAATAATTTAACCTAGTCAAAAGGGTCAGGGACTGCCACACTAATAAAGTCATAATTGAGTTGAGACCCGAGGGAAAGTAGGACTTAACAAAGGAAGGGAAAAAGGGAAGAGGGGAGCAGTGAAATATCCAGTATAACAAGAGTAAGGAGAGGGAGAAAGAATAAGGGAGGGAGAGAGATTATTTGAATGGCCTTATGGTTAGGATTTTTAAACTGTCTGGTAGATTTGCTGGTGACTTTGCTAAATTTTAAGTTTGGAAATAGTATGATCAAATTTGTACTTTTAAAAGACCCTTCTGGTCATAAGATACAGATCAGATTAATTAGAGTTAGGTTTGGAAAAAGAATAAGGAAGCTGTTGCAGTATCCAAATAAACCCTGACTTTTTATTTTCCTTAACTCATTAATAACAACTCATAGTTTTTCTGTTGCTTTAATATGGTGGGGATCACACAAAGACAATTTATTTTATTCAATGAAGTTTCCTCTGTGTAAATTGTTCACTTCTCTAAGCAGTGGAAAACAGCAACTAAATAGTTTATTTTGTATGAATAGCTTTCAAACTATTTGTTGATATTGGTTAAGTTACAATGAAAACTGCACAGGAACTCTTCCCACAGTGTTGTTATTCTCACATGGTTACCACCCATGAGAAATTACATTCTGGGTAAAAAGAAGGAAAGCTGAAACATAAACTCTGGAGACCAACAAATAATTACAAAAAAAATTTCCAAGTCCCAGACACAGTGCCATGCAATACAACTCATGTCCTGTGAGGTTTCTAGAGCTTTACCGATCATTGCTGAATGCATTTTGTCACATATCTTGTAACACATCAGACTTCAAAGTCACAACGGTTGACTTTATTTTTGAAAAGAGGTGTGTGATTTCATAATAGCATACTAGCTTGTCAATATTCACATCAAGAAAGAACTGAAAATAGAAGACTCAGTGATAAAGAAATATCCTTTAGACAAGTGGTTTATACTTTTGTTTCACCCTCCATGCCCTCCACACACCATATATGTAAGCTAAATATATCACTTACACACACACACACACACACACATATATTTACATTACACATATAAGCTTATATTGCCCCTGCTGTAACTTTTGCAAAGCTTGACTTACTGTTCCTCTCACATACTTGGTTGCCTTCGATTCTGTATTTGACTTAAAATTTATAAAATAAGTTAGAATTTTGGAAAATAATTGAAATTATAAATAAATATCTATCCTAAATAGATAGAATTATGAACACAATACTTTCTACGTTGATTTTTTAAGTGCAAAATGAGGGAAATCATTTTTGGCCTGTCAACTTTACCAGTCAAGCTAATTGCTCTGCTTGACCTTTGGTCCCTGCAGTCTAATTACACTTCCCTCAGTATTTGGTTAAACAGCAGCACAAAGCCCCACATAGCTTAGGAAAAGCTTGAATAACATTGCCTTCCTCTCTTTATCAGTGGATTTAAAAGTGATATTTAGGAAATCATTATGCTAAAGAGAAGCCATTTGCTTTAGTAAACTACTGGGAATATTTTGCTTCCAAGCAGAACTTTCAAAGACAGTGAAAACATCTAACTCTTCTTGATCAAGGAAGATGTGAAAAAATAGTCTGGCTTATTATTCAGTAATTATTTTTTTTTTAAATAAGAGCCATAGGTTAAAGCCCTTCTCTTTTAAAATTAAAAATTTTAGGCCATCCATTGTTAGATTTCATAATATGTAAGAATAGAGTCAGGTATTTGGACCTGATAGAAGTTGTTTTTTTTCCATGCCCATACAGCTCTAAAAAGTTAGGGTGTTTGCAATATGCTAATTGTTTCAGGAGACATTGTTCCCAGGACACAGGGTTTTAACATTTTCTTTGTCACTGAAATTACCCGTTTTATCATTTTAGGTGTGAAAGTTGACTCAGGCTTCTAAAATACAAGGTTGAGATTTCTATCTCCCTGCTTGCTCTTTCTTAATGAGAAATTGGTCAACTTACCCCAAAGCATACTGACTGTAAGTAATCAGTCCTCCTGTGTACTCACCAAGGGTTCACTCTCAAGGCAGTCACTCCTATTAGGTTGCTGCATCTGACTGGACACTAGGGCTAAGGATGCTTATGTGACCACAAAACTTCACCTTTTTTCAGTTTGGTGGAGCATCCTTCTGCTCATATCTTGGTCATGTATACTCCAAAGGGAAGAAGAGTGCCTCTTTTTAGGGTGTTAATTGGCAGGTGTTATCTATGCTTTTCAAATAGAATTGGGTTCCCAGTGTTCACTTTTTAAGGAACTGTAATTGGAGTTGCTTACAATCACATCACCTTTCTGTGGTTAAAATCCACAGTCCAGGAGTCTGAGTTGGAACCAGAGTAAATGTACCATAGACTCAGAAAGATAGCCCCCTCTAACTAACCATCGAGAAATAGGGCCTATCACCCTTGCCCAAATCTTTAATGATTCTCACAGGAATCTGTTGCCCTTCATTTTCCTTTTTGCTCCTTTACCACTAAGTCTTGTTCAAGGCTTTCTCTGTCCCAAATTGCATAAAAACTCTTTGAGAGGTATTGAGCTTCTATCTATTCCCTTCCAGAGATCTGGGGATCCTGTTAAAGTTTGAACATCCCTTCCCCCCAAACTCTCAATCTATAATTAATCTTTTCATTGAAAGCATAAAGATCTCTCTTATCAGGCATACAGCTATAATTTTGTAAGTATCACTTTCTTGAAAAACCCTCTACTAGGATCTGTATCTGAACTTTATCTGTGTCCCTAATCTAGCCCTCTCTTTTTCTATCTTCAGTCTTTGTCTGTCTCCCTCTTTTCTCCTTTTATCTCTGTAAGTGTCTTCAAAGAACAATTTTTTATCTTTTCCTTTCTTAGCTCTTAATATCAAATTTTACTGGCAATATTTTATCAATGAATAAATAAATCAGTATGCCAGGACTTCACTGGTGATTTGATTTCGAGTTCACATGATGGCTAAGAAGAAATATGGACAAGAGCAGAAAGTATTGTGAGGACAGCTGATGAACAGTGGTTTTGGATGTTGGGAAAATGCAGCATCCAAGATGATTCCCTGCATAGCCACCTGATTAAAGTTGGAATCAGAGTTATTGGGAGAGTCAAAAGGCATGAGTGATTTTGTAGGTATAACCATAAATTTAGTTTTACATTTATTGAACTGAAGAGTGCATTTTGATTTTCAAGGGGAGTGGTCTTCACATTGATAGAATTTTCGCAATCAGAAATGTCTATATTGGGGCTGGAGTGGTGGCTCAGTGGTTACAGCACTTGCCTGGCATGCGTGAGTTCTCGAGCTCAAACCCCAACACCATGTAAACAATGAAGTCTCAGATCAATGAAAGCCACATGAAAAACTAAATAAAAATTGATTTGCTCTCTCTCTTGCTCTCACTGTCCCTCTCTCTCTTTAAAAAAAAAAAAAAAAAGAAAGAAAGAAGAGACCATAGTGAACCTTGATGTGGTTGGCAGTATGTAGTTCAACATCCCTGTGTGGTAAATCTCTCTTTGATTCCCACTTAAAAGTGAAAGAATTATGATCAATAAGATGTTTTCCCCCCCTATTAAAATATATGAATGTTAAATAATATCAAGTAATTTCCTACACGTTTTACATGAAAAAAAGTGCTTACTTAGCTTTAGTGGCCTTCTGTGTTTCCATTGTTCAGGAGATTCTGACTCCTAAAATTGCTCCTGTAAAGGAAATCCCAGAAATAAAAATCAGGTCATGGGCATGCCATATCACATTTGAAAATCTAAACCTGCTCTGAAATATGCTGGAAATAACTTTTTACCAAACAACTTCAAAATCTTGGCTTAAACCATGACCCTAAAAAAATGAGAGGAAAAGGAAAGTAGAACCAAGTCTGTCACCGAGAAAAACCTTAATTTGCCTTCTGTCAACCTCCATTTTCCTTTGAAGGTCTTTTATTTTTTAAGATTTATATCCTGTCACATGCTTGTATTTTTGTAGTCAATTATGATGGGAAATTACAGAAAGAAATGGAGCTGGATGGGGAGGATGGGCAGAGTTTTATATATGGACCGGTTTCATGAATTTTAAGAGCCAAACAGAATTTTGAAAGAAATACCTGAGGAATGTACATAACCCTTTTTGATTCAATGATAGAGTGCTTCCTCCACTCCTTTATCCTCAGGAGACTTGTGATAAACCTTGATTAGTCTCCTGTTGGTACCTAAGAGAGACTTAGCATCAGGATCTTCTATACATGTACAAACTAGACTTCGAAAGACAAAGGAAAGCAGTTCAAAATGACCTACAGCCTCCAACTGTCACCTAGATACTTATACTTTCTTTTAGCAGTTGTTGATGTGGCTTACTGACCATTTTAAGACCATTTTTAAAGTTTGCCTATAGAATTCTTTTTCATCTACTTTAGAGAAAAAAGCCAAAATTTTAATTCAAAACTGGTAAAACTCTATAAGAGACTATATTCCCACAAGTCCTAAAAGTCAGTTTGTATTTTGTACAAACATGAAATTTAAATTAAGAATAACTTTTTTGTAACAGAATTGTGCACTGCAGTTTATTTACAAACTTTCATTTTGCAGATAACAAACCAGAGGCCAAAGATGTTAAATGGCTTAATCACAAGTATCCACCTAATTAGCATGGAATCAAAGATTCTTAAGTGCTGGGGGCAGTGCTCTTTAGAACTAATCAAATAAAACCTGAAGAAAATATGTTATTGTCAAATTAATGCGGACCCTCAGTGCTTTACATGTCATATTTTTATAAAGGAGAAGTGAAAAAAATGATTTGTGTCATGTATTTCCATGGATTTTAAATATTGTCTTATTTAAAACTTACCTTCTGTTAGATCACCAAACTGAAGAGAACTTTCCTTGTTTTTGAGGTTCACACAAGTTCATTATATTAACTAGAAATCATATGACTGTTGTTTCAAACTTTGGCAGAAGCTACTACAAAAAAAGTCCCTCAATGGTCAGAAATGACCCTTTTCCACTCCTTCAATCAGAACTTTAAATAGTGAAAATATCAGAGAATTAACACTTGGCTTAGTATTCATATGACTTCTCCAGACTGGCCTTCACCACTAGGTACTGTGTTTATTAGAAGCCAGCTCTTTTAAGATTTTCTAGTCCAGTGGGTTGGGAATGTTCAGACCGTTTTTGGCCAAGTGCCCATGTTCATTTCTTTCTTCCCTACTATTTTATGGACTGGAAATCCCCTCTTTTTTTCTTTTATGAATTAGGAAAAAGTCATACTTTTAGATTAGAAAATGTTATTCAGCACAATAATGACATACTCTGCAGATTTATCTATAAAGAAGACTAACATTGATAACAGCAGTCGTATAATATGATATAGTTACTTCATATTGAACTTTGATCTTTTTTTCTGTTTTATATGCTGTTTCTATAGAAATGAAAACAAGGTATTTCTTTCTTTCAAATTCTTCACTAATGAATAATGTGTTTATGTATTAAAGTACAATACTAAAATGGCAATTATAATCTATATTTATGGAAACCTTCTCATACTGCTTTAAAATATTCCAGATTTGGAAAATTAGGACTAATATATCTATATAGATATGTCTATCTATCTCAAAGCTTCAAATAGCCAAATCAGCTGAATGGCCGCTGAAGAGCCTGGGACTTACTCCCTGCTTGCATTAACTGGCTCAACATAGTACCCTGTAATGTTGGATTGAGTGTGTAACTTCTGGAGAGGACTTGTTGCTCAGATGGGTAGTCTCTGATGCAGCACTACTGTGACCAGTTTAGCTCAATAGTTAGAGTATGGTGACCATGAACTCAAGTTTGTCATCATTTTCTGCTTTCCAAAGAGAAAAAACTGCTTTATAGCCACAAACTGGAGTCATTTCTGCAGGCACAGGTACCTGCTGCTCTTCATTAGTGATAGAAAATGGTAAAATGCAATCCTAGCATTTCTACAATAGAATAAACTTAAAGCTCAGAGATCAAAGGTATATCACATAGCCTAGTGATCAAGTGTAGTGACTTGGAGCTTCATCAGCCTGAATTAAAATCACAGCTCAGCTTCTTATTATGTGCATAACCTCATGAAAGCTATTTGACCGTGTGAAGAGGTCAAATAGGATATTTAACTTATGAGCTTGTTGTGAGATTTAATGTGCCTGGCAAATAAAATTTAAGAAACAGTAGCTACCTTTATTAATCATTTCATCTTTATATACACAAGAATGGTTTCATGTCTACTATACCACTAGAATGGTTAACACTTATTCTTCTATTTCAATCATTCTTAAAGTTGAACCCATACATACAATTTGCATTATTCATTGAGTTGCAAAATCATTTTTGAAGTGTTTTTCATTTATCTGTTCTCTTCACAGTGTTTAATAGAATCGATTTTTCTCAGCATAAATTCTCTTTATATAGATTGACTCCAAATGCTAAACAAATGATAAATACCCTTTAACATAAACTTTATTTGGAAAGAGTTTTAGACTTACAGAAAGATTGCAAATTGTACAGAATATTTTCATAGACTCACCCACTTTCCTATAATGCTAACAAATTACAGGCAATGGGTAGGTTTCAGAAATACCAGAGAAGGTGACCAGAGGTAGCATAGGTGACATATGGTTTATTGGGGAAAGCTTACAACAGTGACTGCTCCAGGAAGAATTTAGTGGCGACAGGCTGACAGCGTCACTGACCCTCAAGGTGCTTTGCTAAGTACTACCTCCTTTCTCTCATAGGATTTTGTTCAGTGGTGGTCAGCTGAACGGGTGACATGTATCCTTCCCACAGTGCCTTCAGTTCCATTTCCGTTCCCACTCTGGTAGAGGTTTTATCTAAGGCTGCGGAAGCAATGACATCATAAGTGTTAGCTTGCTTAATTTACTTATTTGCTTATATTTTCAGCATCCCAAGGAGCCACTGTCCTGTCATGCATGCAAGAAAGGAGCCTTCTACAGATAACACTAACTTGCCACTGTTCCAAGAATACACAGGAGAAAGTCAGTGTCCTTCAAGGGGGTATGTGTCTGGACTTTCTGGCCCAGACTTGCTTCATTATTTCCTTGACTTAGGGACCTTTAGAAACATGGTGTCTCATTGCCCACCTTCTCTTTAAGAGTGATGTAATAACTGTGGTACAATTATAAACGGTGAAGACATCAACATTGATAAGACATTTTAAAATTACAGATTTTATTAGAATTTTACTAGCATTTTCCTTAATGTCCTTTTTCTATTCCAGAATTTAACCTAGGATCCTACATTACATATAGTTGTAATATTTCCTTAGTTTTCTCAAGTCTGTTACAGTTTGTCATTCTATCCTTATCTTTCTTGACCTTGATTGTTTTGATGAGAATTAGTCTGTTAGTTCAATTTGGTTTTATCTGAGGTTTTCTCATGACTAGATTTTTGTTATGTATTTTTACCAACGATAACACAGAAGTAATGCTGTGTCCTTCTTGAGGGTACATGACCATGATGTGTCATATCGCTGGTAATATTAACCAGGATCACATAATCAGGATAGTATCTGATGGATTTCTCAACTCTAAAGTTGCTAGTCTTCCTTTTTGACTGATTCATGTTCTGGGAAATATTCTTTGAGTCTGGTAATAACCTGTTCATCCCCAAATTTTGCCTAATGACTTTTAATATCTATTAGTGAATTTTGCTTCCAACATTTTTTTTGTGCTAGTCAGCATTCTGTTGCTATAACACATGCCTGAGTTAATCAATTTATAAGTAAACCTTATTTTCATTGACAGTTTGGGAAATTCCACCAGTTTTCCCCTTTGCTTTGGGCCTATGGTGAAGTGTCACATCATGGCAGGGTAAATGTGGTGGAGCAAAATTACTTGCCTCATGGCCAGGAAGTAAAACTGAAAGACTGGAGTTGCAAAATCCACTACAGGGACATGTTTTAATGATCCAAAATTACCCCAATGGGCACCCCTCTTAAACTTGATACCTCCCAAAAGGTCCAAGCTGCGCATCAAGCTTCTAACACATGGGCATTTGGGGACCCTCACGATCTAAACAGCCACTGTCATGTATGCCTAATGGTGATTTTATACTTTCCTCATTTCTTCTACATTTATTAATTGAATTGTTTCCATGAGAAGCAGTTGTTCTTTCTCTCCATTTATTTAATAAGTCTTGATCCGATAATATCATCTATTTCTTACCCTAATTGTTTGTGCTTTGGCCACTGGAGCTCCTACTGTTGGTTTCTTTTCTGTGTGATTGGACACCAGCCGTGTCTGTGTATTTCTTTACCTCTAATACCAGAACACAGCCCAAGATCTCATCTTATGTGTTCCCCCATCTAGCTATAGAATCTGCTATTTCTCCAAGGAATCTTGGTTTCTTTTATTTGATAATGGTACTCAAAAATCAAGACTTGGGGGCTAGGTATTGAGCAAAAAATTCTCTTTTTAAAATAAATGCTTATTCATGCAAATAAAAATTATAGAATGAAACTCCTCTCAAAATAAAAGGAAATATGTGCAGTCCCATAGGGAACTACTCTATGTTGGTGACAGAATTTGCATAGGTCTTTTTTTAATTACTAAAGGTTAATATTTGTGTTTTTTATATAAGAGGTATCTAATCTTTTATCCTGACATTTTTGAGTTTTATTCAAACATAGGTGGACTGGTTTGCTCAGTTCTCTTCTAGACTCTTGTATTAAAGGAGCTGGTAAAATATCTCCAATAATTCAATTTTATGGTTACCAAATATAACTTGAGTAGTAGATGGCATCTTCCTCTTCCTCTTTTTTTCTTCTCCTCTATTATTTTTTAATTAAGAAATTTAGTTATTGTACAATAAAATTGCATCCAAAGTAGCAATATGATATGTTTGTATTCTTAAATCAGATTTACCCCCTAGATCCCTCCCTATTCTCCTTCCCTTTCCCCTCCACCACCAGCACCCTCCCTGTCCTTCCTGATATGATTGCCCTGGATTATGTGTTGCTATGCCTTTGCTGGATTCTCCTCTCTTCTTTTTTCCTTTTTCCTACGAAAGTGGACCAAGACCTTCTGCTGGAAGAATGGTCAAGGAGACAGAATACAAGGTTCTTCAGCTAGATCTGCTTCTACTGATAGCTGTTCTTGATACTTCCTAATATCCAGGAGAGGGAAGGGAGGAGGGGGATCCATTATCTTCCACTGTTTGTCCTGGTTATCTTCTTGTCAGTCTTAGCTGTGCAGGGTGGTGTATTTGTTCATGAAAGGGGTTGGTTAATTTTTCCCAAAGCAATACTATTTTAAGTGTGAGGGAAAGAAACAGGAAATAGAGTAGATCAGAAAAGTACATAATATGCCCTGTATCTAGCTCTCTGGTTCCAGTAGCCCTACTAAATCCCTCAAGGTCAGGTCTGGGGTAGGAGAAGAGGTGGGTACATGCTTTCTTTCCTCTACAGATAATTTGGACAAGCTGTCTTCTCAGGATCCTTCTCTGGTACTCCTGTGAAAGAATCCTTATTTTACTGGGACTTTGGAATCTTCTGAAGTTTCTACATTGTCACAGCTTTTTTTTTTTTAACCTCCCTCCAAGTTGCATTTTTGCTCTTCCTTCAAGCAGAACAGTCTGTCAGGGTATCATTTATATCCTCCTGCAGGAGGATATCTGATCGCATAGATGATGACTAGGTTGAAAGATAAAAAGTGGAGGGGAATGTGCTCTAGGCAATTGCTCTTTCTTACATTTTTTTTTTTTGTTACTTTCTTTTTTCTCAAAATTACATCACAAAGCATTGACTTGATAAGGATCTGGCAACAAGGAACATGCCACAAAAACAATTTCTTGCTAATTTGGGAAGATAAGGGTTATAAAACTTGGAACTGGAGCAGACAGGAGCTGCTCTCATAGGACTTAGGGCATGTAGATTTGGGATTAACATTTCAAATTTTATGATTCATAATTTTTACTAGTGTTACATTTTTGAGCAAGACCTACAACATAGCAATAGTTATTTAGAAGAAATAATGCATATGTAGTAGTAACATATTACTTATTTGAAACTCTCATAAAAGCACAAGCTTCAAAAAGACAAAAAAAATGTAAATTCCATTTTTCATATCAATTCAAAAACTTCTTTAACATAATTAATGTATTAAAATTTTTAGTGAGAAGAATAATGATTGAATATACTTTTTATTTTGAAATATCAAGTCTAATTTATCAATTTAGCTTATAATTTTAATGGTTATCTTAACTTAATGTAATACAAGAATATATAGTTTTAGAAAAATAGTTTATGAAAAATAATTCCTGATTTTCAATCACATTCAAATTATATAAAGTTTTTTCAATGAAATTGAGCTATTAATTTCACTTTCTCTGTTATCAATGTTTTTGAAAAGTAATTAAAAGTTGTTGAATTTTTATATTTTTAAACTTAGATTTAAAGGCATTTTTTAATTAGGAACAAGACAAGGATATACATTCTTACCACTTCAATGTAGTTCTTGAAATTCTAGCCAGAGCAATCAGACGAGAGAAAGAAATTAAAGGGCTACAAAAAGGAAAAAAAGAAGTCCAACTATCTCTGTTTGCTAAAGACATGATCCTATGTCCAGAGGACCCATAAAATTTCACTAGAAGAATTCTATTGCTAATAAATGAATTCAGCAAAGTAGCAGGATACAAGAGCAATACTCAATAGCTTTCCTATACTCTAACAGTGATTTTGCTGAAAAACAAATTATGAAAAAAAAAAACCCTTCCATTCATAATAACCTCAACAAATAAACAAACAAAATGAAACTTGGGATTTAATCTAACCCAGGAAGTGAAAGATATCCACAATGAAAATTATAGAGCACTGAAGAAAGAAATTGAAGACCCTAGAAGATGGAAAGACCTCCCATGTTCTTGAATTAGCAGAATTAATACTGTCAAAATGACCATACTACCAATAGCAATATACAGATTCAATGCAATCCCCATCAAAATACCAATGCCATTTTTTTTTTACTGAACTATTAAAAACAGTCCTAAAATACATTTGGAAGAATAAGAGACACAGTATAGCCAAAATAGTCCTGAGCAAGAAGAGCAATGCTGGAAGGATCACAATACCTGATCTCAAATCTTACTATAGAGCTATAATAACAAAAACAGTATAGAATTGTCATCAAAATAGACATGAAGACCAACAGAATAGAATAGACCAATAGAATAGAAGATACAGAGATAAACCCACATACTTACAGCCATCTGTTACTTGACAAAGGTGCAAAAACTATATGTTGGAGAAAAGATAACTTTTTTAACAAATGGTATTGGGAAAACTGGATATCCATATATAGGAGAATGAAGCTGGACTTCTTTGTCTCACTTGGCACAAAAGTCAAATCAAAATAGATCAAAGCCTTAGGAATTAGACAAGAAACTATGCAACTACTAGAAGAAAACAAGGGTCAACACTCCATCATATAGGTGTAGCCACCTACTTCCTTAACAAGACCTTTAAAGCTCTAGAAATGAAACCAAGAATCAATAAGTGGGATGCCACCAAATTAAAAAAAAAAAAAACTTCTGCACTGCAAAGGAAATGATTACGAAGAGAGAGCCTACAGAATGGGAGAAAAATCGTTGACAGCTTCTCCTCTGAATGGGGATTAATATCCAGGAAATATATAAAAAATTCAACAAACTTAACACCAAAAGAAAAATAACTCAATTAATAAATGGGCAAAAGAAGGAAATAGACATTTCTCAAAAGAAAACACAAATGACCAACTAGTATATGAAAAAAATTTCAACATCTCTAGCAATTAAGGAAATGAAAATCAATAGTACATTAAGATTTCATTGGGCTGGAACAGTGGCTCATTGGTTGGATCGCTTATCTGGCATGCATGAGGAATAGGGTTCAAACTACAGCATCACATACGCAGCTAGGTGTTGGAGAAACAAAGGCCAGATGAAAACATAAATAAAATTGACTCCTCTTTCTTTCTTGCTCTCTCTAAAAAGAAAGAAAGAAAAAAATGAAAGATTTCAACTCACTGAAATCAGAATGACAGTTATCAAAAATACAAATAATAAAGAATGCTGGTGAGGATGTGGGGAAAAATACAACCACTCTGGAAAAAGTATGGAAATTCATTAAAAATCTAGATATGGAACCATCACATGACCCAGCTGGATAGGTGTTTATCCAAAAGAACTAAAATCAGCATGCTATAGTGATACAGCCTTTTATGGCTTGAATCTGAGGTGTCCCCCAAAACCCCATGTGTAACAATTCAGGAAGGCTGAAGCAAAATGATTGGATTAGAAAAGCTTTAACCCAAGCAGCAAGTTAATCCGCTTATAGGGATTTATGTCACCTATCTTAGCTAAAATAAAAAATAAATCATAATATTCTTTTTATAATTGTCCCTCCCCCTTTACTTATTTTTGTCCTTTAACTGTTATAGAACATGTGCAAAATGATGAATAAGTGAAGATACTAAGTACGTTGGAAAATAAAATTGTCAAATTCAAAAAGAATACAGATTATTGCAGACAGAAGAATATAGATTACTATAGATGGTGCAATTGTAACTGGGAAACATAAAATAGACCTTCTGAACAGGAGCTTTAGATCAATAAACCATTTAAAAACTTCCAAAGCTTTAAGTCTTGGAAGCTTTTAAGATGCTGTGAATCTGAAAGTGTATGTTTTACAATGATTTGAGAGCACTGAGGCAGATTTAGGAGAATAATTCTCAAAGATAGATGGTGTCTTAAACTTGTGTGACAATATTGTATGAGCACATCCTCATACATTTTTAAAGTCACCGATATAAAATATTGCGCTGTCTTGGTGAGCTCTTTTAAATAACAAAGCACAACAGACAGCTTTGTGCTCAGCCTAAAAGTTTGGCTGATTCTGAGATTGGTAAAAACAACTAATTTCTTAGCAGAAATTCAGTCAAAAAATGAAATCCTTGATATCTTCTTAACACGAGTAAAAAGGAAGCTAAAAATGCTTTTAAATTGGCATTTACAGTTGGAGAGCTGAATATATGACATCTTATTTGAGGCCCTGGAAATTTCCATTACCAATGTGATTGCTTGTATTCAGAGATAGAATGAACTGAGATTATTCATGTACCAAATTTCAGACAGTTTAAACAGTAATAGTCATAATGTCATGTAGTTTCAGTACATTTGAATTAAAATTCATGGGGGGTTTTATAACACATCTCCAAGGTTGGTTCAAGGGATTAGGAATAGACACAATATGAAACAGTCTCAAATTTCACCCAACATTTTGATGTTGACAGAAGTTACAAGCTCCTTCTTTCCCCATTTCTTCAAACCTCGTATGTCTAATAATTCCATTTCAAAGTTCCCAGATTGGCCACTTCATCACCAGTGATTCCTGATGCACAGTTCCACATCAGCTGTCCACTGACTCTCAGGCTTATAACTGGACTTTGCGCTCCTATCAGTTTCAAGGAACTGGTTAAAGCTTAGCTAGGGTATTTGCCCTGGATGCTCCCTTATTTACCCATGTGAGCTGGCATTTCTTTCTCTCTTCATTTGTGGCTCTTTGAAAACTCTGTCTCCTGGTACCTCCCCTCCGGCCATTGTTGCCTTGTCATCCTGTTAGGAGTCCTCTCCTGTGATAACCATGGACACTCACACATGACTTTATATTCTCCCTCTAGTTGCCAAAATCTTCTGATGGTGATGAGAGATCACTTCACTGTTTTATTTGCCTTTATTGTTTTACATTAAGTTTTGATCTTGGAACTTTGTAATACTGTAACAACTTGGTAAATTTCTGACACTGGGCCATTTGCAAATTATACATTCTGAAACTTACATTGTCATTTTTTGACAGTTATGTTACCAGATCCAGATTTTTTATGTACTTATTCTGTTGTATTCACTTATATCATGGAAAAATCTGATAGAAGACAAGGCTGAGCTAATAACAACTGTTGGGAGATAGCCAGCTTTTTTCCAAAAGTGGTTATATTGGTTAGCTTATTTAGTGAATTCTCCAAAATCACTTTTTCTGACTCTCAGGCATGAAAGTTGTTAGCATATTAGAGGAAATCCCATTTTCAAAAGAAAATTCTTTTTCTTTTTTTTTTTTTTTTGCAAATGCAAACTCCTAACACTGATGTCAAAAAGTGAGACGGCACATGTATTCACTTGAGAAACAGTCATGCTGCAGAATGGTAATTCTCATGTCAGCTGACTCATTCATAACTTTTCAATTGACAGAAACCAAATCCTGATCAAAAGTTTGTTTTGTGAGAAGAACAAGGAGAAAGAATTACATAAAAATTCTTTTAGTGAACAAGGTTAAGACAGCTCTATTTAATCTTTCCCATAGAGATTCCTTGAGCTATGTTGTCAACAATGTTTGTGCCAGTCAGTGTTCCAATATAAGCAGGAAAATAATTTATTGAAAAGCTGTTGGTTGACTCATGAGATCATAGGATGTTTGGGGAGCCAGAATCTGAAATGAGCAGGAATAAAGTAACACTGTGTCAAAGACATGCTAGGGAACCCAGTGAACAGGATGCTAGCTAGAGTTGGCACAAGTCACTGGAGTCACTAGTGTACCTTTCATATGGTGGTCTCTTAAAACTCAACGTGCTTTAGCAGTTTTGTGACTACTGATCTCCAGCATCCCATTCTAGATGCCAGGCCTGATGGCTACAACAGATTGGCTGGGCTTCTACCAAGACACATACTATTTGGATATTCCAATCATATAAACTAAGGCATTAATTAGAATTTCTTATGGCAACAATACTCTTCTCCATATAGAGAGACAGGACCTGCTGACAGTTACATCTGGTATTCCAATAGTACAGACTTCTGTATCAGAAAGGCTTATTATCAAGTTCCAACTCTGCCTCTGTCTCAAAGTGTCAGAAAAAAACACTGAAGAGCGCTTAGTACATTGCTTGGCATGGGTAAGTGTCCCATAAACACAAATTATTCTTGTAGTTCCCAGGTCAGCCCAATCCTCCTAATTCACATGTCCTCTCTTTGGTTTAGTCCTCAAGGTCAGGCAAATGGTTGTGAGTAGTTCTGCTGTCAGCCTTTATGTGCTGGTTTCATACTTTACCTGTCAAGGGCAAAAGGATTTTCCTTACTTTCAAGTCTCAAAGAAAACTCGACTTAATGTCCACTGAGCACATTTATAAGGCTTGTTATATAAAGAATAAATAAGATTACACATGAGAACATTGCTGGTTTATTATGTAGCACATATTAGAAATTTGATAGGTGCTCACTTTTATTTAATGTTTCCTGGAATTTGTAGTTATGATAATTTGTCCTCTTTACACATTAGTATTACCAGCATTAGGATAACCTCTTTAGATAGTCATTGTCTTTGGTCCTCAGGAGTAGTAAATGATGTAGGTACTATAATTTTACTCATTTTACAAAGAAGCATTCTTATAGAGTGAGATGTGGCAAATAGAAACTTATCAAAAATAGTCCTAATGCTCTTAGGACTTCAGGAAAACTGATCACTTAGATTCAGCATCACTAATGGAATCACTTGATGTGTGTGTGTGTACACACAACTGAGTATTCTTTTCCTGTTTTAGTGGAGAAGCTCTTCTAAAAGAAGGAAGCTGAAAAGATGAAATCTGTGCCATGTCTTGCCATGGTATCTCTTTTGAACAGTCAGGGTACTAAGAACGCTTGTGGAGAGGTTTGATCTTCCAGTTCACCGTGCTGACTGTCGGAAAGCCAAGTCATTTTTAATATTAAAAAGGCACCTCAAATATGTGAAGAAATAGCTATTGATTGTGACCTTGGATGTCTTAGTGCACATAGATCTGCTCTGATAAAGACAAATGTGAAGCAATTTTAATTTGAAGTAGACAGGCCAATCAAATAATTAAAAGTCAATAGTTTTAGTAGAATATACAGAAAATGCTAATCTCAGAAACCTAGTAATGAGCTTTCTTAGATTGGAGAAATAAAAAATGTTGAATTAGCTAAACTTAAAAGGGAGAAAGAAATATTAGGATCATTTACAAAAGAGATAATAAAGCAAACAAAAGTCAAAAGATGCAGACCAATAAATTTCTCTAGTAGCTCTATTAGTTTTTGTTTACTTCTTATTTCTAATCAATATTACAAAATGCAATAGAGGTGCAAAATGTAACAAAAGAAAAATAAAGAAAATTAAGAACTTGAGCGGAAAAAGAATGATGATTTATCATAAAATTAAGGGCTCTAGGGAAAGATCCAGAGAAATGACAGTTTAGATTATTAAAGAAGAAAAAGAAAAAAAGTGTGTGGAGAGTTCTTAACAGATTTGTGAGATCTGGAAAAATAATATTCAGAGGGTAAAATTTCTATGAGCTGAAAGTATTTTTCCTCATCCAAGACACCTTACATAAGACATTATTTAAACTGCTACCACAAAAGAAAAAGAAGATTTAATCTTTTCTTGTCAGAAACTAGATCCAAGTTTTAATTAACATTCAAAAATTTAATCTCAAAATAAGTATAAAATGAAAATAATTAATTAATGTTGTAAAGATATTATCTAAAAAGGATATCAACTCTCCGGCACTGAGAAATAAATCTTAGGTTTCTCATGTAACAGAATATAGTGTTAAATCTGTGAAATCCTCTGAAAACCAAAATAATTTAGTTGACATTCTCATTAATCTTTACTCTCAGAAGAATGCAGTGTTTTTTAAGGACAGACTTATGAAAAATTAAACTTGTATACACAATGGAGACACTTGTGGATAAGCAGTCTTATTAAAAATAAGGGACAAAGACACCAAGTAAGTTCTTGGATTGATGCTACTAGCTGCAATGCAGGTACAGTGACATCTGGCAAGATTTTTGACACCATGTATTTAAAATTTTTATTCCATTTATCATTCATAGAATAGACAATGGATTCTATTATTCATGGAAAGTATTTTAAACACAGAAAAGTTACTTTGAATGATAAAGAAGTTTTTCCTTTAAGATAGTGAAAGTCTCCCTTATCACTTTCAAAAGTCTAAGCAAAAGAACTTATTCCATGTGTGGTTGTAAAATTTTCAGTCAGTCATTACATCTATTTATTAAAAAAAAACCTTGTAGATTATTTAGATGAACCAAATTGACAACAGCATGTTATTTTTATGGCCACTTTTCTTATATTCACAACATCTCATAGTAAGGTTCTATTCTAACATATTTTCCTACTGGGAAGAATAGAAGAAATTTAGACATAATATTAAGCTAACTAGGATCACTTAATTTTGGGGATTTATAGCTTTCATGCATGTAAAACCACAATATATTTTTAAATGCAATCATTTTTGATATGTTATTCCAGTTAAAACTTGTATAATAAAAATGATACATTTAGATTAAAATTTGATATTAGGACAAAAATAAATTTCTGTATAAATGGATTAGGTTTAGGGTGAAATGTAATTAGGTTTAGGGTGAAATTCCTTACAAGGATGTAAGGAAAAATTGGATGATAGATTTAAAGATAGCTTTAGTCATTTATAACAAGCCACCAAACTACAACCCAAATACCATCCACTACTAGGTTTCTAAATTTTTTTGGAACTCTGTCATGCTCATTTAGTTACGTGTCTGTGGACGCTTCTTTTTACAATGGCAGAGTTGATTATCTTCAACATAGACTGTATAACCTGTAAAGCCCCAAATATTTATTCTATTGTATTTATATTCAATAACTATGATCTAAATGATGTTTGGAAACAATATTTGTTTTATAGCAATTCTTAAGCCGTGAAGACCTCACAACCCAAGATTAAGGCAAATTATATCTTTTTTATCCAGTCTTATTACTCCTTATTGTTCAGTTTCTATTTCTAGGTTATATGGAAAATTTGTATTTTCCTCCTCCAAGATAGCTCTTAGTTTATTCCAAAGTTATAAATTTTGTGAAAAATTGGAGATGAGAAAAAAAGCCAGCAGATTCTTTCAGGGCTCTTAATTTAAATCCCCTTCAAAGAGTCCAAGAACTGTTTAAATATGCAAAATGTTATCAGTTTGTGTGTAGGAGCATAAGTCTTATGTGAAGGTCTATAGCTTTATGACATTATAATGATAAAGGCTCAAATTATTTTACTAGTAACACATGTCTCAGAAAATTTAAGGATAACTGATCTAGACAAATCATTATCTTGGTCATTCTCTGCTCAGAAACGGTCCACTCTCTCTCTTGAGAGTGCTCTCTGCTTGAATCTTACTCTCTGCATTTACTTTTCTTTCACCTATAATAAAATTCTCTTGCATTAAATAAAATCATAATCTTCAAAGGTAAGACTTATGAAGCTAAGAAGGTTAAAATGACAATTTCCCAAAGTTGTATAACTAGAAGTAAAAACCAGACTCCTTGTTCTTGCTTTAGAGGTCTTTTATTCATGTTGCTTATGAATTTCCCAAAACAAATTTGTGACATAAAATTCAGAAAAGTTAAAAATATGTGAAATTAAATGTGATAGACAGTTATGCTTTATAACCTTGCTTAAAATATGTGCTGTTTCATAACTTTGAAGGTGGAGGAAGGGAGGATTCTCTTCAGGTCTTTCTTAGCATGTGTGGCATTACCTAAGAACAGTAATACAGTTTTTTGTTAAATGAAGAGAGTAGTTTCTTGACCTAACACTGTTGCCAAATACAGTATTCAAAGGATTAGCCAGAAGACTCAATTGACCCTAGTAGATTAGTAATCTGACAATTAGAGATATTATCATTTGAATTTTTGCTCATTTCTTCTACTCTTAGTGTGTACTAGCTCCCCTTGTGTCTTTGAGTGGAGAAAAAGGTGAAATTACACCTCCTAACTTACCTGCCTGAAGCTGTCATTTTCTTGGTTGTCACTGCATTGCATAACTTCAACATCATGCTGAACATGGTGGTAATGAAAGGTTCATTGTATATCTTCCCTAGGGTATTGGTGTTTTTATGTGAGAATTGCTCAGCATTTGTACCTGATCGCCTGATAATATACATGACCTTTCTTCTTCTGAGATTGCCTGATTTTTCCCTAATGATAGTTAATTTTATGTTTCATCTTGATTGAGGCAATAATTTGGTAACCAGATATTTGGTCAAATATCATTCCAGATGCTCCACTAACGGTATTTTTGGAGTAGATTTGTATTTAAATTGATAGATTGCATAAAGTGGATTGCCCTACATAGTATGAGTGGGCATCATGCAGTCAGTAGAAGGCCTGAATAGAGCAAAAAGTTAACTCTTCCCTGAGTGAGAGAGACCTCCCCACATGATTACCTTTGAACTGGAACATCGGATTCTTCTATCTTCAGACTTGAACTGTAACATTGGCTCTTGGATCTTAAGCTTGCTGTTCTTTACATTATAACTGTACTGTCAGCTCTTCTAAAGCAACAGTTGTTGATTCTCCATCTAGATCTTGGGATTGTCTGTCACCACAATTATATGAGCCAATTTCTTGTAATAAATCCCCTCCCCTATTTACTTTATAATCCCCATACCTTGTTGATCTTTTCTCTGGAAAACTCTGAGCAATATACTCCCCATGGTGTAGAAGTCCTGTCAGACTGTAATTCCCAATCTCATATACAGTCCATGGACAAGTCCAGGTTATCTGTGCATGTGCAGGTGTCTTCCACACCTTCCAGATGCTAGCACAAATTTTCTGCCTTTGCTTTGCCATTCTCACTTATCTACTAGAGATATCCCTAGAATGGAGCTTCATGTAAGGAGGAACAAGACAAGTCTAAGAATCTATACACCACTTGTGGATACAGATAAAACCGAGGTGTCACTTTGGGAGAAGTGGACTATTGTTCTATGCCTTTTGCACAAAGGGGGAGATTCTGCCCCAGTAAAGAGATAAGAGAGAAAGACCTTAAGGAAAACAATGTCCACAATTCTAAGTTGGAGGGCAGTCATTATTTTGAAACAGTGCTTGGAAAATTTGGTGTCTGAAAAGGATGTTGTCAAAAACAATGGAGATTTTGGTGGGCAGCAATTAAGAAAATACCCATAACTCCAATACATAAAGCAAGTGAAGAAATCAGAAGTTTAAGAGAGAAAAAACAGGGGGAAGAATTGTGAAAAGGATTCCATTGGGATCACAGTCACTTTTGGGGTAATAAGAATCATGCAAAAGTGCAAGACAGTTTTCACTGAGTAGCAAATGGCAGGACATTGAATAGACTTAAAGACATACTCCAGGCCATATCCAGAGCAATCAGCAAAGTGACACTGGATTGGCATTAATATTTTACACATAACCTCTGAAAAATAAAGTATTGAAAGATAAAATACTTGAATCCAGTGGAAACTCCTAGGAAGCCAGTCTTAGCAACAAAATCACATATATTACTAGTAGACTAGAATACTACGGATACAGTCAATGCCGTGACTTTTCAAAACTGATTAGAAAAGGAGAAATAAAAACAAGCTATAGGTCCTTGGCTGATGGACTTGATAGTAACTTCTAGGTACTACATTAACTGGTCAGGAAGAGTTAAGTATAATCTTTGATAAGTAATTATCTTACGCTGATCCAAGGGTGACACCTAAGTAACCAAGCTAAAAGGTTAAAAATAAGAGAAAAAAAAAATCTCAGTAGGTACATCAGAGGCTGAAGGTTGTGGGAGAAATAGAAATAGTCACTAAACAAATAAATGCTCCAGGCAATAATACCAACATTGACTCTTTGTGACGGGAGGATCAATATCCACAGATGGTATAAATGCTGTCTAAAATGTTGCATTTTCAACAAAGTGTTATCAAATATTCAAACAAATAGGAAGCATGATCCACAAAAAATAGGAAGGAGACATTCCAGAAAATAAAAACTCTTTTGTAAGAGCCCATAGTATTGGACTTAGCTGACAAACTTTTAAATTCATCTGGTAAAGAAAAACAATGAAATAGGGAGATGTGATTATTTTTTTAACTCTGAATATTAGAGAAGAATGTTCACTTTTCCTTCAGGTAGACATTTGATTAATTTTATGATTATGATTTAAGATGATAAACAAAAACAAAGTATAAAATATATAACTTAAAATGGAATTATAAGTTTATTTCAAGAATGTGAAAGAAAATAATGCAAATTTAATCTACTCACATTGTTAAGTATGGATGAAATTATTAAAAACATTTCTGTGCATTTTTTGCCTCTTTTTCAACTAATATTCTGAGGATGTTATAGAGTATATACCTTTAGTTTTATCTAATTCAAAATGCTCTGGGGAACAATTCCTGTTTGTTTTTGCCAAGCATGAATAATCTCTAGAAGTGTGCCTTCCCTGGATCCTGTATACATGGTTATTGTTTAAGCTTAAAATGGAGAATTTGATTATTATTATTATTTTTTTTTACCAACAGGGCTACAGGAGGGGAGGATAGGGTGACATTGCATCTTATAAAGCTAAAAAAAAGAGATGTAGGCTGATTTAACTCTCTGTTTGGGTAGTAATGTGAAAATTAGACATTCTCAAAGTCAGCATCACAGAAAAAAATCTTAGTTGGTATCTGAGCATAACAGTCTCTGAACATGACAAGAACTGAATATTTTGAATGCCTTCCTTTTAATTTGTTTGCTATCTACTTGTCTTTTATGAAGATAATTGTTCTAGTAACAATTTATATTTCACTTCTTTATTGCTTATCAAGTATCTTTCAATATAGAACTGAAACTTAAATCTTCATAATAATAATTTAAGAGATATGATATTAAGCTACTTTTATAGATGAAGAAACTGCATTCTAACAGTTCTTATAGTAAACCAGTAGTAGAGATGAACTAGAGCTTAAGTGTAGTTTGCTAAACACATAGTTTGCAAAATCTCAAGCCACTTAATGTAGACTAGGGAGCTTGTTAAAATTCGAATTTCTTGGCTGTACTCCAGGTCTGCAGAATTAGAATCTTTGTGGACATCCTAGCAATCTCTGTGTTTCACAAGAATCTGAGGGTCAGCATCCGAGGGTGAGCTCACCTGAGGGTGAACATGATACAGATACATAGAAGACTGTATTTCAAACAACACACTAACCATAGGAATGAATTTTGAATTTTTACTACAAATAATTAGTTAAAATTGTGTATATGTGTGTAAGTAAGTATAATTTTGGGGGAAGTATTATTACTTAAGTTCTCACATTAAATTGTTTTCTTTTTATTCTCAATGCTTGATAGATACCCCTTATAAACAATAGTTCAACACTATTTTTATTATCTTAATCCCCCAAATTAAGTGTGCATGAAATAACAAGGGAGATTTTGAAAAAATGCAGTGGTATGGGTTACATCATGGAAAAACTTATTTTTTTGCTTTGAAAAACTTATTCTTTTGCTTTATGTCTAAGGCATTTTCATTTTTATAAATTCTTCCATCAGTTATACAAAAAGAGCTTAGAAAATAGAATCTTTTACATCACGGACAAAAGAAAAGAGCAGAGGAGTTGGAACCCTGTAGATGAGATCCCTTCCCTGGCGTGAGAATTATTCATCACTTGTACCAGAGAGGCTTTGGAGGCTGAGACAGTACCACCATGTGGTCCTTTTCATTGTTATAACTTGATAGCCCCTTGTTAACACTAGTCAGTTCATTAATATTTCAATTTAGATTATCAACCTTCTATATCCAGCAAGATTTTACCCACAGGTCTTTTTTCTTACATTTCACAATAAAATATGTTCAAGATTCAGGAAATCAGATATCTTGTCTTCTGTTTAATGGTAAGAGCCTTAGGGTGAGATGGTGGAAGGAATTCCATTCCTGATGGAGGAATGACCAAGTGGAATAAGTTTAAAATTACTACTTGAACTAGGACATCTTCAGAGAATACTACTCAGGTCAGAAACTCTCTCAGGTGCCACCTTTAGAATCCACACTTCAGCTGTATAATAAACTTAACTTATTCCACGCTTACCTCTACACTAACTTTAATTTGATGCTAACTTCACCAGTTTCATTTCTTACTCACCCAAGGCTGCACCTAGCCCCCATGAGATGCTTCTCTCATCCAGGATAACACTCTTCACTTGGTTATCTGGCACTACCCATAACTTTATGTAACTCGGCCACTCAGTTGTTCTGAACAATGAAAAGCCTCTTTACAAGATACCCAAGAATATGTAAGTCTTATAGATTAACCTCTAAAAAAGCTAGATATTATATTTTCATCACTAGATATTATATTTTCATCTCCAAATGTTTGCTCAAATCTGGTCTTCTCTTTTTCTAAACAAAGTCATTGGTCATTTCCTACCAGGAGTTCAATTTCAGTCTAAACAACAGAATTAGTAGAAGACTGGAGAGATTAGTTATGAACCTTGACATCTCCACTTATGTGACTTGAAATTAAAAATATGAAGCTATAAATAAAATCAGATGACTAACATATCTGTTCTGTTGTAAGCCATTACACAATTACCTTTACTGTAATAACAACTTAATTTGTAAAGATATTTATCAATTATAAATATGCAAAGCAAAAATTCTATGGTATCATAAATTGGCTAAATTATTACCTCAGTCTACATAAAAGAAATTCAAGGTCTTAGGGATTAAAATATGCTATGTAATATATTTCTATTTCCTTATCCCCATAAAAATAATATAAATCCATTTTCAAACAATTCCAATTTTAATGATATATTTTAAATTTATAAAACTTGGAAATAGAAAAATTATTGGTTAAACTTATTAATAATAAACTTATTAAAAATAATAATAAATAACAATAATAATAATTGATCTTAATAATGATAAAATATGTATCTATGGAAACTTGTGTTTTTCAACACCAAACTATGTATAAACTTCACTGTAGGCTGTGTATTCTGAAGACAGAAAAAATGCCATCTATAGAGTAAGTCATGCAGTAAATACTAGTTAGTTTCAGTTGACTGCAAATGTGAATTTTAAAATGAATTGATAATCTTCTTTATCAGGAAGATACAGTCTGCAACTAATTTTTATAAACAATCCTTTTTTGTTAATTATCATAAATCATAAATTTGAGATTGTCAAGAAAAAATTTCAATATAAACCTTGATTTTAATTGCAAAAAAGAGAAATATTAATTTTTATTCTATTTCCTTCTCATGCATATTTAAATATGAGTTGAATTCAGGTAACATATGTGAATAATCTGCAGGAGTCACTTTTTCATATACATGTTGCTGTTTAAAGTTGTAATGTGCACAGTGCTGGTTACAATAAAGTCTGATTAATTAGCTTTTATTCTTTAATGATTCATATGTCATAGAATTCAAGTCAATCAGAAAATTACTGTAAGTAAAATTTTGCTACAGATAATAAAATGAAGTCATTAGGAATCAACAAGACAGATACCAAAGAACAATTAAGAACCCAATTTTTTGTGCTGAGTTGGATTTAAATAAATTCTTCACTTAATCTTTGGAAGAGTAGCTCTTTGCTATTAATTAAATCCAGGATTTTTGTTGTTGAAATCACCACACTAGTTTAGGTTTTATTTTTGTAAGGCTATGAAAAATGTTATTGCTGCTTTAACACATATAGTACGTAGCACATAAAAATGTGTCTCATGCTTTGTGAACAGAAACAGAAATTCTGAAGCATTAATAATTACATTTGTGGGAATTTTTGCATTAAATTAAGCTTGGAGAAGGAAGAAATGCAAGCTGTAAACAAGAAAAATATTTCTCTTTAGACAGTCAAATGTTAATGAGGTGCATTTATCAACTTGTGATGTAAGGCTCTGCAAAGTCAGCTATAAAAACTGTTTTCCATTACTTTTCTACTTTCACATTATTTTTTGCAGTAAAAACTAACTGCCATATATAGGAAAAGGAAAGTATCTAAATTGATGTGTAATTTCCTTTTGAACCAAAGAACCTATAAAATTTGCAGGAAAGAATTTAATTGCAATTTTACCTTTTATGGCAGGAAACCTTAGCACTTTGGATATCTGCCTGCTCTTCTTGAGGGCAAAATATTTCTTATTACCTTTTTTTTTTCTTTTTTTGCTTTTTAAAATTTCTAGTGACAAATTCATTGCCTGGAACATTTTCACAGCTTATTGTCAGAGGCAAGAAAGAAAATAAAGAAAGGAGTAAGAGAAGAGTTTCGGGAAGAAGGAGTGAAAGAGGAAGGGAGTAGAAAGAATAAATGAGTTCGTGTCATATACTATAACTCAGAAAGCTCTAAAAGGGATGTACATATTTTTGGAAAGTCTAAAGGAAATACATGTTAAAGTGATAATATTTAAAAACCAGGAAAAGCAAATGATCTGGTGAATATACATCATCTTAATTTTTTATTAACTGACAACTACATTTTAATCATAGATGTCATTTCTGATTTTCAAATTGGGACAAAGTACAATCTTTGTTAGTTTAAATTTCCTAATCTGAAAGATAATGAATTAAGTAATCTTTAAATTTTAATCTCACTGCTATTTTAATACATTGTAGAAAGGAGGAGCAGATTCAGGGGTGAATTGCAGATTGTCTTCTATGATTCTGTTGTTCATGTTTTCATGCTATATTGAGTTGTACATGTAAATGAACTTCTGGATTTAGTAATGAATAATGTGACACTGTCTTGCTCCTGATTCCTCCCCAGCCAGTGGCTGTGGTAGTGGCAATACGAATAATGGTAGTTGTGCCATAGACAAATGCAATGTGCCACATCCAGAGAGAGCTCTGTAGTAGGGCTTCCACCTGTAGCGTATTTTTTTTTTTTTAAGAGAGAAGGACAGTGAGGTGTGGGGGTGAGAGAATCTATTTTATTTAGTTTTCCATCTGGCTTTCATCGCTCAGACACTTCATTGTGTACATGGTGCTGGTATTCAAACCCAAGTCCTCCTGCATGCTAGGCAAGCACCATAACCACTGCTCCAGCCCCCCCGCCACCTGTAGCATTTCTACGCTCATTTGCTCTTTAAAAGATCTGAATGTACAATATTTAATTGTTCAAGTCTATTTTTAATGAAAACACATGAATATTTTGGGGAAAACATTCTTTTTTTCATGAAATATATATATTTGTATTTAATGGACTTAGTAGTTAGGAAAATTATTTATAAACATATTGGTATAGTACAATTATTTTTGGTCAGGAGATATTTCTAGGTAGGAGAAAGTCCCATTTTACAGCAGTTTAATTTGCAATATATCATAATTTCAATGATGAAGAACCAAAATAGTTCTAGAACTGGAAATTATTTTGTTCTTTTTTGTGTGTCACAATGGGAATTGAACATTGGCATCAGGCAGCTAAACCTGTGTTCTACCAGTTATATCCTCAGCTGCACTTCACAAGGACTTAGAAAATTAAGACTATCCTGCAGAAAAGATTATAAAATTGTCATATCTAATTTCAGAAGTGTAATAAAGAAGCATAGTTTGGGTTTACAATTAAATAGGAATCAAAGTTCCAAAATAGTTTTAAGAAGCAATTTATTTGGCAATTTGAAACATTTCATTAGTTTATCAACGAGGCATACCCTGTTTTTAGAATATGAACTCCAGATTAAGTAAACTTTTAGGAAGGGGTGAACTTTTTAGCTAAATTATTATAGAGGGCCGATGTGGGAGGGTACATGGAGAAAGATTTCTGAGTGAAATCTCTTGAAGTCAGGTTATATGCTTTGGAATTTCCCATATGCCTACTAGCTCAACACTGAGCTCAGAAATGTCAAAAATTTTTATTTAGATTTTCATAGGATTTTGATGTACTATCTGTAGTTTGTTGTTGATACAAAATGTCCTAAAATTTTCAAGCCAAAATTAATTCTTCACTTACCATTTATTAATATAAAAGATCTTTTTTGAGAAAATGTTTTAAATTATTTTCAGATAGCTTATGAACAATCTCATATGGAAGTGGACTGCTCCTAGAACAAATAATTTGTCAAGTGCCAAAACCTGTACAATGAATATAATCCTGTGTTGTGATATCTGATATTTAAAGCATATAGGTGTCATGTTAGAATATTTAAATCTGAGTTGAATGTGAATTGAAGGTTCTTGAAATTCCTTCTGAGACACATAATATTTGAAGGAAATCATCTAGGATTTGTCATCTATTTCCCCAGGTTTTATCATCAGAAAGCAATGTACTTGAAATACGTTCCCTAATATTTTAGATGTGTGTAAACTATCTTGTTAGTGATGATGCAAAAATTAGCTAAAAATATTATGAAAATTTTCTCTTTGGGAAATTTTTATTCTTACATTATTTCCCCAGTCCTTTATTATACTTTTCACAATCCTAAGTATAAAAGATAAGTGAACTCTCATTTAAAACTGTTCATGTTAGAATTAGAGAAACCCAAGTGAAAGACAAGGTTGGAGAGGAAATAAACTTTTAATGAAGGTACTTGATCAAATGAATCCTTTTGTGTATCTACTGGTATGGGACTTGGTGCTAGGCAAATAAGACAGACTGCTAAAGTAAACAGCAGTAGACTCTTCCTTTAGCTAGGGATGGCCATTGATCAGTGAAGATACGATCCCCACATACTGGTCAGTGGCATCTGATGTAAATAGAGTGAAATGCTCTGCCCATTAGTGACAAAGGCAATTATCTGTCTTAACTGGTATTCCTAATTTTCAGTATATATCATTGAAAGTAAGTCAAGTCACTATTTTCTTAACTCTCCTAAGGATGGTACTTAGCTAGTAACGTTACAAATGCGTAGGAAAGGAGTTAAGTCATTGTTTTCAATATAGTTCTTTGGCCATTAAGGTTTAATTTTCTCATGAAACTTCAGTTGAGGAATTTGAATTAGAAAATAAATCATCCAAAAGATAACGAGGAAGTGATCATTAAAATAAGAACTAAAACAGAAATATCACTTATTATATGCCAGGCACTGTTTTAAATTATATACACATATATAGGTATATGTGTTATAGTATACTATAATATATATCATCTATCAAATGAGTTTATATGGTAAACTCCTTTAATCCTATGATATAGCCTTATGATTGCCCTAATTATTGACAGAGAACTGAGGCACACAATGATTTAGAACCTTGCTTGACATTACAGTTAATAAGTGGTGAAACTGGGATTAACACCTAGACCGTGGATTCAGAGCCTAAGTAGGACCTGAAGAATAGCTGAGCTGGGTGTACAGTAGGACTGGAATTCCATCACAGTGTAGAAGAGGAAATATCCATTGACCCTGGATTTCTTTAAATGTTCTTGAGCATGCAAAGAATGCAAGATCCTTAGTACTTTCTTTCCTGTCTCTCTGGGTTGTAGTTGTAGTTAGTTAACTTTGAAGAATAAGTAAATGTCTTCCTTCAGACCTAGGAGCAATCTTGCTCCTTTTTATTTTATTTTATTTTTTTTGAGAGAAGGGAAAGTGTGAGAAAGAAAGAGAGTATCAAATTTATTTACTTTTTCATCTGGACTTTGTTTCTCAGCCACTCTGTTGCGTATGTGGTTCTAGGGTTTGAACCAGAGTCCAGGCAAGGGCTCCAACCTCTGAGCCACCACTCCAGCCCCAGGCTTGCTCTTCTTACTATGAAAACTTAATGCCCTGATTTCAGTGTTCCTGTCTTGGAATGCAGCTCGCTGAGTTGCTGGCATCCATGATGAACCTATGTGTGGTTCCTTGGGGGTGAAGTAACGAACACAAACTGACATGAAGTCTGACTAACGCTTTCGCTATGAGTAATAAAGTCTTTTATCATGGGCCCAGGAATTTCATGTCTTCTTTTAGAATCGATGAAATCATAACAGGCTGGCTTGTTAATTTGCAAGAAGGGCAAAATCCCAGACCATGCACAATTTCTAACAAAGGCAGCAGAGCTGCTAAGCAAGAAGATGATGCGGGTCCTTGAGTTCTCCTTCCCTATGCATTCTTCATTAGTTGGAGTGAACATAATCACAATATTCAGAATTATTGGCAGGAAAAGATACAAAAAACACAGAGGGTACGTAAGAAGAAAACACATACAAGGAAGCTGTTCAAGTGGCTCTAACATTTATAAACAAAGGACAACAAGAACACAGGAAATTTGTATTTGTCTGGTTTTAGTTTTGGGCAAAAGTCAGATTCATCTTATTGCTTCCTAGTCTTTTATTTTATTCTGCATTGATATCTTACTTTTCATCAGAATATTGATGACACTATAATACTGATTTTTCCTCTTGTTTTATAGGACTATTTAGAAGCTTTGATAACCTGGAATAAAGTTAGATTTTCCAGATAAACTTCTCCTGTAATGTTATTATATCTGTTATTTTATTAATAAGCCATCTAGGCCTTAGATGGTATTAAGTTTCATAATACTGTTACGCTTCAAATGTTAAGAAATTTTGAACTTCTGTACCATATAATATACACAACAGCACACAATCAATTCAAGTAACCTCAGAGTTCTTTCTTTAGATCCCTACTGTGAGCAATTCATGAAGTAGATTCTTGTTCTTCTTTTGAAGCTTTCTTTGATTTTTTAAGCCAATTGAATGTGATTTCAAATGCTTTTGGACTTCCCTCAAGCCACAGAGACTGGCAAATGTTACAAATGTCAGCATTTTTTCTTATAAAATAATTCATAAACACTTGAGAAAAATTGATAAGCTTTCCAGGAAAAGGTACTTTGAGGTTGAATACAAACATGGGGCTATAATATTTTTTGGAAAATTTCCAGTTAATGAAGTAAATATTCAAGTTAATTTTGTTCATAGGTCACTGTAGTATATGCTGCTATTAATACAAGTTGAGATTATTCAGTAGATAACCCCTTATTTATGAAAGGAACTGCACCAATGCAATTGGAACTAGACCCTTCTCATTTGTGTAATTACAACTTGTAATTGTACTTTACATGTTATTCTCCGAAATAACTTCAGAAATATGATCTCATACAACTTTAATTTCACCCCACCTACCCTACCTTTACATTACAGGTGCCACATTTAAATCAAAGTGGCTTTATATAGAGATGTCTGTCGATAAGACAATTTAAAGTCACATATTACCCAGGTTGGGTGATTGTCACAAACATTCTGTATTAAATATATGTTAAACAGTATATTTTAAATTCCAAGTTTCACCACTTATTAAAATTTTGAGATCAATATAATTTCAGAGATTTGCTGAACAGATGTGCATTTCATCCCTTTCTATCCAGTAGGAAAATCTATCTTTAAATTAGGAAATCAAACTGTTGTGTTTGGCCTCAAATTACACCTCAACCTAATCTGCACTTTGATTTGATACTTTTCTTTGATTTTAAAAGACAAAATTCTCACTGCTTGCATTTTTAATCACCCATCCATCCAATGATTCATTTAAGTGTTTATTTAGCCAGAAATAGGATTTCCAATAGAAGAAGGAAATGTGAACAAAATCATACAAGGAACCCAGTTTCCTGGAGCTAACAGTGCGAAGACAAACAGTACTCTAGCGATCACAATGATGAACATAACTGTTCTGGAACAAAGGTACCTGGTTCTCTGAGGGCTCATGAGAAAGAAATATGGCTTCAATTAAGGAGTCAATTGAGATGCAGTTTGGGGAGGCATTTATAGCCAGAACACCTAGGGCCTTCTATGTAATCATAAGGATTTTAGTCTTTATTTTAAAAGCAATGGAAAAACCATTTAATGAATGTAAGCATCAGGGAAACATCAATAGATTTTAGTTTTAGAATGATAGCAATGTGTGAAGAATGGAGAAGTGTTTGGAATGAGCCCTGGTAGAGAAAAACTAGATCTTAGGTTGGTAAATGTGATCCTTGTGGGGATATTGTTAAGAAAATTGTTTATTACATTATGCTGTATCCTGTGAGGACTTAAGGGAACATTGTCCCTCCTGACTCAGTACTAGGAATAGATGGGCTAACCCAAGTTACTGTTTGTTTTTATTTTATAAACACTAGAAACAGTGAAACTGATTATACTCTCATATTTTCTTTGGATTCCAGAAAAACTAAAGCCAAGTTTGTGACCTTCCTCATACCTTTTAGAGAACTGAGCTCTAGGGTATTACATTTTCTGCCTTCCTCATTATTATTTTTTAAAAGAGAGAGAGAGGGACAGTGAGAAAAAGAGAGGGAAAGAAAGAATCGATTTTTATTTAGTTTTTCATATGGCTTTTGTTACTCACACTTTTCATTGTGTACATGATGCTGTTGTTCGAACCTGCATCCTCACGCATTCCAGCCAAGCACTGTAAGTGCTGATCCACCACTCCAGCCCCTGTCATTCTTAATATAGTGTTCAAATTCATTTTCATTTATCTTA
The DNA here is from genome assembly GCA_004027875.1 of Aplodontia rufa. Classification (NCBI taxonomy): domain Eukaryota; kingdom Metazoa; phylum Chordata; class Mammalia; order Rodentia; family Aplodontiidae; genus Aplodontia; species Aplodontia rufa. Next base: position 33,898 of record PVKS010015786.1, read on the forward strand.
ATTCATTTTCTTAATAATATTATCCTGTACCCTTGGAATGAAAATGTATAAATTATTAAATAAAACCATGAATTACTATTGTATTGAAATATAATATATTAACATTAATATATAATCAAATGTATTGCTACCTTTGGAGAAATGTCTGAAAAACAGGAAAATATGTTGACAATTTCCCCAACATATATATGTATATAAAGGCTAAATAGTAAGAACTAAATGGGGGTATGTATGTGAATAGTTTTCTTTGCACACTGAATTGCCACTTGAAGATTGTGACAACTAATCTCTATGTTGCTATGAACCATATTGCTTCAAGATGTGTAAAACTGGCAGGACCCGAAATTCCAGACATCATTACCACTTGGCTTTGGAGCATGCTTATGATATCTGGTATTGTGCAACATTCCTTGGAATTAATGGGAGAATTTTACTACTTCTAATTTGAGATATGGGGGGAAAGATCTTATCTTATTTAGTACAGTGATAATGCAGTGTTTTAAATATATCCCAGGTTCTTTGAGAAATAAGATTTTTTCAGTGATCAATCATGGCTTAGACATTGTGATTTGAGAGAATAAAAAATCAACAAGAAATATTTAGAAGATATTTAGAATCTGAATTGAAATTTGTGGTTTTGCCATCCTTTTTCAATAGGAGAATAGTTTATATCAGTTTCTTACTAATTGTTCCTTTAAAGTCTAGAATGTAGTAATCAATGTTTTAGAGAACTTTAGGGTTAAAGGTAAGAAAAAAGCAAATAAAGCATTACCTATGCAATTAATAGAATCTTAAAACTCTGAAAGCCTGACATAAAACAGCCTGACTCATCTTCCCAATGGGTTCTTAAGCTTATAGGTAAGTTAGTCACTCAAGTGGGGAGGACATATAAGTGAAGGTTCCTCAGAGGAAGCATTCTCTGCTATAACCAAATGTCCTGATTGATTTTAGCAGAAGCTAATTAAGGCTTTTGGTCTTAATTGGCCTCATGTGGCCCACAGTTTTCATTTTTTTAGCCAGTTACCCAGAAAGGTACTGAAAACTAGGGCATGTTGTATTGCTGTTTCATTGTACAGAGCTCTTTGCCATATTAGTTTCCTGAACTAAACATTCTTCAATCTGTCCTTCCAAAACTTCTTAAAATTCTTCAATAGAAACCTTAGAATTATATATCTGAACTCATGAACATCATTCTGCCTGTGGCTTTTCTCTTGTGTGTGGACTTTTCATAGCTATATACCTTCACTGTTCTTATTTGTCTGATTTTGGACATCTAGAGACCTCCATGACTTACCTGGGCTTAACATACTCATTCATCTACCATATACTTTCTACTTTTGGTTTTCCTCTCTCAGAACTCAGAATATCTACATTCTTTCAAAAGCTTTGCTAAAAGGTCAAATCCTGCTTCTTCACTTAGTCACACCTAGTCTATGCAAGCCCAGGGAAAATACCACCTGCTCTTAAAGAAGACAGAAATGCACTGAGAATTTTCCAAATGGACTCTGTTTGCAAGAATTGAAGGAAATTGATTTTACATATTCCCTGGACTAAAAATCCAAAATATAATACTCATAATTATTCACATTACACACCATTTTATAGATTAGCTATGCTAAAAATATCCAGCCTATTGTTCATTACCAGCAAAATTACGGGACTCAGGCATTCTTGCAAAGCCTTGGGGCTCAATTTGGGATAAAATATGTAAAATACAGAATGATCACAGAAGTGAATCTATGTAAACTTAAATAATGGTTTCCCACATCATGTGCTTACTAATGCCAATCTTATAAAGTCAGTTTGTGATTTATTATATTAATATCTATTTCTTAACCTAACATTTGCATTTGTGTCATCCATTTACTTACGATAGAAATTAAGAAGTCATATCTATTTTTATATCTAATTTACCACTGTATTTTTCCATCTAATTTTTAAAAAATACTTTATAACCACCTCATTATTTCCTTTTCGATAGTCACTGCCAAGGTCACACCTGTATGTCACACTCATTGGTACTAATGGATAGGATTCTGACTGGTTTTTCTGCTTCTACTTCTGTTTTTCCCTAAGTAATTCCATGTACAATTGGCAGAATGATACTGCAAATCATGAAGTCTTGTGATACAATTATTCTATTTTACTCTATTCAAAGTCTTCAAAAGTTTCTCACAATTGAAAACCCTGGCATGATCTAATCCATGATGACTTCTTTAGCCATATCTAGTGTTATTTTTCTAATGGATATTAGTTATACTCCAACAATTTTGACAACTTTTTAATCTTTCTCCATTTTTTTGCACATATATTTACTATATTCTTCAGCATTTCAGTTGCGACTTGGCCTTCAGTTTTTACCTGGCATGTTACTTCTTTTACAAGGTCTTCACTGAACTTCCAGTTTAAAATACTGTTCTCCATTATATTCTTTAATGACTTATCATAATTTTCCCTCACAGCACGTCTCTCCATTTTCATTTAGGTACTTGTGTGAATAATTCTGTAGTAATTTTCTTCCCTACTAATACATTGTGTGCTGCAGGAGATCATATATATTTTGCTTCCTCTGCAACCTAATGGCTAGTACAGTAACTGGCACTGAGTAGGCATTCGATACATTTGTTGAATGAATGATCAAAAAATGTATCTAATAGTTTAGGAGTTCACTTTTTTAGTAAGGTATGTATCCTGTTTAAGTTGTTATCCTCAGCTAATTGGCTATACCAGAGTCAAAAAGAAACTAAAATTCCTGTTGTTGTAGAAATGACCTTTAGGTAAGTTCAGTAAATTAATTGAAAAGTAAAACAATCTTATTTTTTATTTTAAGTGGATAAAGATGACTGTTCTGAATGAATTAGATTGCTTTAATAGGACACCGGATAGAAACAGAAAGATCATATAGAGAGCTACTGAAGTTTTCAAGCAATAGAAGAAGGTGGCTTGAATCATAATACAGCAGTGAAGTCAGTGAAAAATATTTGAATCCTAAATATACTATGAAGGTAAGGCCAAAAAATTTTGCTGATCTATCGGATGGGAGTTTGGAAGAAAGTAAGGAGTTAAAGATAATTTTGATTAACTGGAAGAATAGAGTTACCATCTGGAGATTTGAGGAAGAGTTGAGATGAATATGTTTGGGTAGAGTTGGTGAGAACAAGTTTAGTTGGAGAGCCTAGTGGAATGGTGAAATGAGCAATTGGAAGTCTGCATGACAAGAATGATGACTATGAGAATCATCAGTCCATGGATGGTACTTAAAGCTACAAGAATACCTTAATGGGTATAGAAAGAATGAGAAAAAGGTTAAGGTCGAAGCTACTAGGCATTTCAGTGTTACAATATCTGAGAAAATAATTTTCTTTATAACCAATGCTGAATCCACCAAATATACTGAATCTGTTTTGAAAGATAATTTTTTTTTCATTTGAATCAGCCAGACTTATTTTGAAGGGACAATCAAAATCTCTCATAGGAATCTAAAATGTTGGAATAACCACCATGTTTTATTATGTTTATAAATATTTGTGTGATAACAGAAGTTATATTACTTTTTTCAAAAATTAATAGTATTCAAATTTATGACAGGCAATAGATGATCTTCATGGAATATGCTTTCATCCTTAGTATCTAACATTATTTTCTGTGAGATAATTAATCTTAAAATTAGAAGATTTTTGCATTTAGAATATACCAATAGAATTGGAATAACAAAAATTATACATTTTTTTTAGAGTTTTGAGTAGCATACTGTACTGCAAGTTAGAAAAAACAGCAAGTTTGTGATTAATTTTGGATTCAGATTTGTTCCAAATAACTCTGAAGGTCAAACTTTTTTCTAGATAATTGACTGATCTGAAGGAATTTAAGGAAGTTGGAGAGGGTTCAGGGTTAACAAAGGAATCTATGATTTGGGTTTTAGTTCAGTTCATGAACCCGCAGAGCCCTACTGAATAATTCTGAATCCATTGTAGTTGAGCAACTGAAGCATTCCAACTTTCACTTCAGGTTCATTAATGTTCAGATCAATGAAACCAACTGAGCATCTGTCTGTGGCATGGAAACCATACCAGCTACATATATTCTGCCTCTCTGTGGGCTACATCAACAGGCTATTTGGTAAATCACTTTCCTTTGAAACTCTAGGGTCTAGAGTTTATACTACAGCACTTCTTTGTACTGTGTATTTCTCATTTGTTTGTGTCAGCTGAGACATAGAGCAAATGTTTAGCAAAGGATTCCAAATTCTTAGCAATACTTAAGCAATACTAAAACTATGTGGAATGTAATCTCAGTTTCTCAATTGTGCACTGTTATTTCTAAATATAAGATCCTTCTAGATTTTTTTGTGTGGAAAGTTCTATCCTTACTGATTAAGAAACATAATGAAGATTGTAGTAAAATACAATAGAGTAGTTTAGAATCACACATGGTTGGAATAATCAAGACCTAGCTGTGTCATTTAATAGAGTGTAATAAAATGCTAGTGTCTAGGAATATAAACTTTCTAGCTATTGGTTTCCATCTATAAATTGGGATTTATAGTAATACATCCTGAATCAATTTAAAAACATAAATAAGTTAGCAGAATGCCTTATACCTTGTAAATACTCAATAAATTGTGGTTTTTTTATTTGTTACTATTAGTCTTTAGGTCTCATTTTCACTTAAAACAACACAACATTTTATCATCTGAAATTCTGACATTGTGCTTTATTTTTTAAATCAAATTTATTGAGATAAAATTTTATACCATAAAAATGTTGCTATTTTAAATGCAAATTTCACCGAGTGTCTTAATTCAGACTGCTAAAACAAAATCCCATAGACTAGGTAGACTCTAAACAACAGAAATTTACTTCTCACAGATGTGGAAGTTGAGCGTCTGAGATTATGTGCCAGTGTGGTCTGGTGAAGGCTGACTTTCAGTTGCATACTGCAGACTTCTCAACTTGGTGGGAAAAGAGTGAGAGAGCTCTTCAGGTCTGGGACATTAATCTCACCTTCATGACTTAATTTCCTCCTGAATACCCATCTCCTAATATGATACATTGGGTTTTGGGATTACAGCACATGAATTTGGAGAGGGGGATATAAATATTCAGTCAGTTCATCACAATGAGTTTAAAAAACTTTTATTTCTGGGTAGCAAATATATTAATCAAGATGTAAAGCATTTCTAGCACTCCAATCTCGTACTCTAAGATTTTTTCAAATAATTTTTTCATTTCAGCCCTTCTCATTCTCATATTAATGGGTATATATTTTAATTTTTTTGGTTATCTGGTTGGTGGCTACCTATCTGACACTCTTTCTTCCCTTCTTTCTGATTTCAGGCTTTCCCACATTGCTTAAGGTTCAATTTTAAAATCAATCCCTATCCACTTTCTTTATTTTTTCAGGGCTGAGGACCGAACTCAGGACCTTGCGCATGCTAGGCAAATGCTCTGCCGCTGAGCTAAATCCCCAACCCCCCTATCCACTTTCTAATGGAGAGTCTGCTTATGTAATTTAACCTTGACTGATAATTAGTTGTAAAAAGCTAATATTTTATTTACAAATATACTCTAAACAAAATTCACTTGCTTGATTTTTGCTGGAAGAAATCAATAGTTCTGTAAAATATATAACTAATGCATTTTGATATATTTACCACAGGTAAGGCATGTAGTTTACCTCTCTCTATTTTTTGTACCAAGGATTGAATCTAGGAGAGCCTAACCACTGAGCTACATCCCCAGCCCATTTTATTTTTTATTTTGAGAAGGGTCACACTGAGATGCTTACTGTCTGGCTAAGTTGCTGAGGCTGGGTTTGAAATTGTGATCCTCCTGCCTCAGTCTTCTGAGCCCCTGGCATTACAGGTGTGTGCCAGCATATATATATATATCGAGAGAGAGAGAGAGAGAGAGAGAAAGAGAGAATCAATTTTATTTAGTTTTTTATCTGGTTTTCGTTGCTCTTGCATTTAGTTTTGTATGTGGTCCTGGAGTTTGAACCTGGGTCCTCAAGCATGCCAGGCAAGTGCTGTAACCACTGAACCACCACTCCAGCCCCTACCCTCTATATTTTTGATCCAAACATCTTATTTTTAAAAATTCTATTGAGGAGTTTTGTTGTTGTGCAATCATAAATGCATATGTAGTAACAATATTATATGCCCCTGATCCTAATTCAGAATCACCCCCACATCACTCACAACCCAGTCTCTTGACTCTTCGATATTTCCCCACAAATAGATATAAATGTCTTTATACATATATATGTATTTAAGATTGCACATTTCCAGAATTAAATGATTTCATAAGTTTTATTTAGCTTCTCAAGGGAGTATAGAGTAAGCTACATTGTTGGTTTCCACCCTAGATCCCTCCCTATCATCCTTTCCTCTTCCCTCCGTCCCACCTCTTCCCTCCCTCTCCCCCATGTCTATGATTCCCATAGACTGTGTTGCTTTGACTTTGATATCAGAGTCTAGTACATGAGCTTAACCTTTCACCCAAACTAGATTTTGCTCTAGCCTCCACAAATGATGGAAAACATTTGATGCTTGTATCTCTGAGTTTGATTAATTTTGCTCAGCATAATTTCTTTCATTGCTATCCATTTACCTTCAAAGTCTGTAATATTGGTGTTTCTAATAGCTGAATAGAACTCCATAACATGTGTGTTTTATATATATATTCATCCAGTGAAGGGCATCTGGGTTGATCCCATAATTTAGGTATTGTAAATTGAACTGCTATGAACATTGATTTTACTGAGTCACTGTAATGTGCTGATTCTAGCTCTTCAGGGAAAATGCCCAGAAGAGGGATAGCAAAAGAGTCATTAACATTCTTTAGAAAATCCCTTACAATTGAACAACATACATTTTTTATATATTCATCTTATGAGTGCCTTTTATGGAATGATGTGATATTATCTTCAAAATAAACACATTTCAAGGTAATGCAAACATTATATTTATCTAGAGATATGAAATTTGAGTACCTCATGCAATTTTTACTTAATATTGATCTTATCAAAAGCAAGCACTACATAGATTTACAAAAATTTTTCAGGGATTTTAACGTGTGAATTTGTTTCTATTTTGTTAATGTTGATTAACCTGGGAAATAAAGTAATCATATTCAAGTTTTTCTTCAAAATGAGTATTTTAAATGATCAAACATAAGGATCACTGATAATGATATTCTGCAGGCCCCAACAGAGGCACTACGTCATCCATTCCTTGGCTTCATTGGTGATGGTCTTAGTTCAGGTTGCCATAGCAAAATACCATAGACTAGGTGTACATATGCCAGTGTATCACTCAGTGTAGACATACTGGTTTATGACAATTTTTCTACATTTAAAAAATTCAAATTATCACATAATGACAATCAGAAAAGGAATAAACCTATCATTTAAAATTGTCATTGAATAATTAACCTAACTTTTATGTATATTAGCAAATTGACCAATGCAGTTTGAGTGCAGTGGCTTAAAGCAGCTTTTCTTTCATCAGGAAGTATAATAAGGCATTAGTCCAGCTTTACTTTCTTATTTGAAAGTTTTTGAAAGGTTTTTTTTTTATTTCTAGAATTTTCTTCAATGTCCTAGGTCCCACCAATGGCATATTTTATAGCCCAAAGATATGTGGGTATCAAAAATCATTGTGCATAGCTCATGATATGTTCTGAGAAAGCAAGAGGTAGGCTGCTTCAAGATATGGGCTGATATCTGTCAGGATCTCTCAGCTTAGGTTACACCTAGGTGTGTTAGAATGTCAGAATGTTGGTGGTGGTTTTCCTGTAACATTCAGAAGGTGATGCTGAGAGTCCTGCACCACCTTCACTAGTTTTAACCACATTCTTAGTATTATTTGTCTTCTCTTCTCCTATTGTTTTATTAACTATTTATTCCACAGTCACTTAAGTTACGCCTCAATTATGTTAGGTATGAACATTCAAAGTTGAATAAGACATGATCTTTGCACTTGAAAGCTCATAGTCTCAGAATACATTTTTTAAATAGAAATATCCAAGAGACAGACATTTAAACAGAACAGAAAGATAAAACAGATTGAAAGCAATTATTATATACAATTTACAGTGTTGTTAGACAACAAAGAATAGTTTCCTCTTTCTGGGATCCTGAAAAATTTAAAACAAAGGTATTATTTGATCTGTAGGGGTTTTATGTGTGTAGTGTGTTGGTGAGTGTGGATCATGGTGATGAGAATCTATCCCAAATAGAAAGGATGCAACATGATGGAAGATATGGATGTGCTTTGATTATGGAGAAATTCAATTTTTTATTTGCAAGAAGGACGTGAGGTAACATCAAAGTACATATATTTTCACTAGTTTGCAAATAGTTATTGAGCTCCTAATATATCTTATGCATTGTTGGGGATGCTTGTTCATCCATTTACTTTGGTCAACAGAAAAAAGCTCTTATCCTGGAACTTATTTTCTACATGGAGCAACAAGCAACAAACCCAATGAATAAGTAAATTATGCAGTATTTTGGAAAATCAGAATAGTACAATGGATCATTGGGCAGCCAGGATTGGAGAGGATGTAAATATGGTGATCTTAAACTGGAAAATTCTTGTATGAATACAATCTGGTCAAAGACTTGAAGGAGGTGAGAGTAGAGAGGGATGGGATGTTCCAGGCAGAGGGAAGAGTGTGATAATAGATATGTTGGGTATAGAATAAACTATGAGGAGGACAGTATGTGAGCAATGCAGAGTTCCTTAGGTCACATGGGGCCTTGTAGGCTCAATAGGCCATTAGGAAGACTTTGGCTTTTAATCTAAGTAAGGTTAGGTATAACTACTGGGATTTTGAGCAAGCAGTCATACTACAGACAAGTTTTGAAAGCATTATTCATTATTCAACTGCTGTGTAGTGTGAATAGGCTACAGGGAGGCAAGGTTGAAAGCAGGGAGGACTGTGAAGAGGTTGCTAAAGTAATCCACGTAGAGAAGAATGCCTCTTGAACTTGAGTCCTAGCAGTGGAGATGTTGGTGAGTGGTAGACTTCTGACTTTAATTTGAAAACAGACCTAGCATGATTTCCTAATGGCTTTGGTGGAGTTGTGAGGGAAGAAGAGAAGTCAAGTATTACTCCAAGGTTTTTTTTGTTTGGGGAAAGTTAAATTTGCTATCAGCTGAGGTAGGCATAGATTGATGAATCCTAATATTGGAGGGTTGGTTATTAAAACGCTTAGGTGTGACATGTCAATTAATTGTCCAGTTGAAAGTGTTGAATATGCAGTTGCTACATTGCTAATACTCAGAAGATAGTTCGGTCTGGTCCGGAGTTACATAGTCAGGTGCTACATAGTGACGTTTCAGTTGAAAGACTGCATATATAATTGTGGTCTCATAAGATTAAAATGGAGCTGTACTTTTTCTATGTTTAGACACAATACTAACCATTGCATTACAATTGCCTGTGATATTCAGTACTGTAACATGATTTTCAGGTTTGTAATCTATGAGCAATAGACTATACCATATAGTTTAAGTACACAGTAGGCTATCATCTAGGTTTGTGTAAGTATATCCCCTGATGTTTATACAATGAAAAACCCACCAAATGATGCATTTCATAGAACATACCCTTGTTCTTAAGCTACACACGACTGTATGTTTGAAAGTCAGCAGAGTAATGGTATTTTAAGTCCAAGACTGGCTAGAATCTCTAAGAGAGTGAATATAAAGGAAGAAGAGATTCAAATATTGAACACTGGGATTCTCCACCATTACATACATGTATACCCGTGACTACACATATGTGTTTATGTCCTAAATATACATATAGCATTTATACCATATGTTTATAGATACATACAAAATAGAAAAGCATATGTATATATTTGAGATTATTGTTTATAAGGACAAATAGAAATAGCAAAAGAGTCTATGAAAAAGAAAATGAGTGCTTTTAAAAGCATGCTCTGATAATGGCATATAATGATTGAAGATGGATAATAAAATGAGTTTAGAAACTCTGAAATTTCCAATGGCTGCATGTGTTGGAGTATCAAGTGAATAAGCAGAAGTAGCTGAGCACAGTCTGAAGAGGAGGCAGAGGTTAAACTGTGGAGGTCTTATATTCAGAGCTTTTTGTACTTACACTACACTGGCCATATAGAGACAGCATCTGTTCTAAAAGGACTTGGAATCTGGAAGTTGTTGTACAGCCCATCTTGCACTCTGATTGAATATATATACAATGCTTATGTGAGGTTCTGAAATTCATAACTTTGCCTTTTAGACCCAACAAACTTGTAAGACTCACACATGAACAGATGTGCTCAAAGTTTGTTTGATTACTTATTCTATTTTCATGTTTAAAGTTTTGGAGCAGGGTATAGCATGGATTAAGAATTCATGTCTTCAAATATTGTTAGAATATATGGTTAGTCGTGATATAGGCTTGACTTAAAGCAGTGCAGTAGAAATGGAGATCACAGGATCTGACTGGAGAGGGATTCAAGAGACAGCTAAAAACAGACTGAAAATTCATTAATGCAGTTGAGATTCCTACATATGTGGCAATGCAGATGTAGTAAATATTATTAAGAATCAAGAGACCAGGATGTGGGTGATGTCATACCATATCGTTACTTCATATGCATTTATGATTGTACAACAACTCAAATCCTTAATAAAAATTTAAAAAGATGAATAGAAAATTAAGAAGAGCTTGAGTGTAATGTGTAGGTTTTGGACATGTTGAGCTTGAAAGTCATTAGAGACAAACCATCATTTCAACTGTCATTTCTGTGCTCTTGGTAAGAGTAAAGGCTATATCAATAAAGATTTGGGAATGGTCAGAGTATGCATAGGCAACAGTGAAAACTGTGCGGAATTAAAAAAAATTTTTTTGCATCGATATATTTCAAACATTCTACCAAATTAAATTTCCTGAAGTACTGCTTTGATCTTTGATTCCTTTCCTGATGTTTGGTGACTATCCATTGCTTGAGTGACAAAATTGCCTTTATGTACCATAAAATTCTCTTCATAATTTGATCAAACTCTGTTTTGAGCTTTGTCTTCCATTACATGCTTCACTTAGTCTGTGCAGAAGAAATTTGTGACTTTCCTTATCCACTGTTGTTTAAACAATTCAGTCTTTGATATTTTGTTGCAACAGCCCTTGCTGACTAAGATAACTGTATGTTCCCTTTGTTTAAATTTGTTCTGCATTTGATATTAACATGTTTTATTTATGTCAAATTATACTTTTAAAATAATTCATTTCTAAAAAAATTCTAAAAATATAAGTAAAATGATTTTAAATATAAAATAGGCTAATTTGTCTTTCCAAAAGGAGATTTAAAAAGTTTCCTTAATATAGT
>PVKS010015787.1:0-45262 GCA_004027875.1 Aplodontia rufa
ATTTCATAACATTTCCGACATATTCCCCATAAAGACTTAAAGAAAGAAAAAGAAGAAATAGAAGGAGGTGTAGAAAGAAAGAGAGGAGGAGACAACATAAATAGAAAAGTCTAGTCATCAAAAAAAGCCAGCCAACGTCATTCTTAACCAGGAAACATTAAAGACGTTTGAATTACTCTATAAAAGGACAGTACTCAAATCATTGTAAAACATACTCCCACACACCTCCAGAGTAGAGCAGGAGCAGACAGGTCAGTAGAACAGAGCAGGGAAGTCAGAAACAGGTCACACTGTGAACAGAATTAGAACACATGACAAAGATGGGACTTGAGAGAGGAACAGGTGTTAAGCTTACGTGGTTCTGGCATACTGGCCCTCCATCCGAACTGAACAAACTGAACTCTTCTGCTCTAAATAAATTTCAAAATCGTTTAAAGACTTGTATGTTAAAATAATAATAAAAGCTGTAGAAGAAAGTTCTTAGAGACTACAAGTGGAATATAGGTGTTGGGGAGACCTTAAGAAATCATAACACAATATGGGGGAATCATCTCAGAAGGAGATCTCTGACCTCCACAAGAAGTCCATTTAACACAGGGGTTCTTTTGGGGGAACCATGGGGAACTCAACAGGGGGCATCCATGACATGGCATCAGCCTTGGCTAACTATGTAAATATACATTTGTTCTTGATTGTTTGATGATGATTCCCCCTCAATTGTAACTCCATATTCATCCAATAAAAAAAGAAATCATAAAACAGACATTTGTACAGATATAAAAATTGGAAACTTTTATGTGGTAAAAAGTATTATAGTCAAAGCCCATCATGGAATGGCATCAACCTTGACTTGCTCTGTCATTATACATTTGTTCTTGACTGTATGACAATGATTCCCTCCCAAATGTAAGACTATCTTTAATGAATAAAAAATGAATTTAAGAAAAAGAAGAAGGATGTTGCCTGGCATGTGTGGGTCCGCAGGTTCAAACCACAACACCATGCATACAACAAAGTGTTGGAGGAACAAAGTCACATGAAAAACTAAATAAAAAATTGCTTCTCTCTTTCAGAAAAGAAAAAAAGAAAGAAACAGCAAATGTTGGAAAAATTGTAATCCAGATAGCAGATAAAAGAATACTATCTATAAAATACACATCCTTAAGAAGAAAAGCAACTCAAAATAAAATGAGTAAGGCTTGGCATGGTGATGCATGCCCGTAATCCCAGCAGCTTGGGAGGCTGAGGAAGGAGGATCACAAGTTTGAAGCCAGTCTCAGCAACTTAGTGAGGCCCTAAGCAGCTCAGTGAGACCCTGTCTCGAAATAAAATATAGAAAAGGCTGGGGAAGTGACTCAGTGGTTGAGCATCCCTGGGTTCAATCTCTGGTACCAAATAATAATAATAATAATGTTAGGTAAGGAGGTAAATAGGAAATAAACAGAAGGTGAACCTAAATCCCAGAAAGCAGATAAAAAGCTGCTGGAAATCTTACATGGGCAAGAAATTGCAAATAAAATTAAACAATAAGAGAAGACTTTATACTCATCAGACTAACAAATATTTCAAAAAGCAGAATACCTATTGCTGGTACAGATGTGGGGAAAGATCCACTCACTCATTGCTGATGAAAATGTGAATTGCAACAGCCATTTTTGGCCATGTCTATTAGAAGTAAAACCACTTCATAATTTCAAATTAGGAAATCTATCCCCTACAGGAAATGAATTCTGGTCTCCTGTAACATAGATAAGACTATTTATCACTGCATTGTTTGCAGTAGTAAAGAGAAAAACAGAAAAGAAATAAAATGAATATCCAGGATGAAGGATGGAGAAACTTTGTAATATCCCCTCATCCTGAAATATTAGCAGCCTCTGGAAATGAGCAGTCCCATTGATTTGTGACGTTTCTGTGTGGCCAAGCATAAGGTTTCTGTGAGGGATTGAAGCAAGATGTGGATCTTACACAACACCTTTCTGATCAAGTACAGTGTACCTACAGAGGAAGAGAGAGGAGGAGATGTTCCAGGTTGCTAATGGGTTACAGGAAGATGGTTAGACAACGTGGGCAGTGGGGAGGGGGGAAAAGAGAGGTAAACAATAGGAAAAAGAAGAGAGCGATTTTCTTCACCTATAAAATGGAGATAGAGTTGATCCTGGTTGTCACTGGATCATCACAGTTACTCCAGGGTCAAAGTAGTCTGGGACTGTGTCTCTGCCAGCCATGGCCAGTCCTATGCAGGCAATCCCAGATCCCAGGGACTTGGCCCGTTGTCCCTTTTAACCTGGGGAAACCCAGGTTAAAAACCTTGGAAAGCCCACCTGCAGGGGAAGATGCAAACTCCTTTCTTACCTTCCCATGGACCCTTCCCTTTTAATAGTGTGGGGTTGGGAATTTAGCTCAGTGGCAGAGCGCTTGCCTAGCAGGTGCAAACAAGGCCCCGAGTTCGGTCCTCAGTCCTGAAAAAAAAAAAAAAAAAAAGAATGTGTTTGCAGGGGCTGGAGCAGTGGCTCAGTGGTTACCATGCTTGCCTGGCATGCATGAGGATATGGGTTCAAACCCCAGCACCACATATACAGTGAAGTGTTGGAGCAATGAAAGCCACATGAAAACTAAATAAAATTGATTCTCTCTTTCTCTCTCAATGTCCCTCTCTCTCTAAAGAAAGAAAGAAAGAGAAAGAAAAGGGTGGTCAATGGGAGGTAAGGGGCAGGAAGAAATCTGGGCAGTGACCAAGATGCCACAATTTTCAGCCAGCCTTGGTGGCACCTACTTAGAAGCCCTGTGGTTCTCTGCATACTCCCAAGCAAGCCTCCTGCCTCAGAGGCCACCCTAGACCCAGCGGTGCCGACCTCTCCTTTCACTATGTGTAGAATCTGTATGGTGCCAGCTTGCCCACCCGGTGCTGCCCTGGACAGGGCCCAGAGGAGCCTCAGTGTCCGCTGCTCTGTGTCCCTTACAAGGTATATGGCCTGTTGAGCCTTCCTCCATAAAGCCCTGGGTGAGGCCCTATTCTCAGTGAAACCACAGTGGACTGGAGGAACTGGGTGCTCAGCTCATCAGCCAGATACTGCACCTAGCCTCCTTGTTCCCAGCTTCAACCTGACTCCTGGGCATAGCAGAAAACCCACGCAACCAATGGAGAAAACTGTCTTATTTCCGTAAAATTGCTTTATTTTTAATGGCTGCCTTCACAACTGCCCTCTTGACTCTCCCTTTTGAGATTGTCATTGATGTCATGGGCAGAAAAAAGAGCCATCTGGTCATTTGGAGTTATTTTTAAATTTTTAATCCAATCCTATGTAGTCTGCTTTAAAATGTCAATTTCATATTGAGCTAAACTCCTTCACTTCCCCTAACCATGCTTGACCATGGCCAAGGGCCCGCTGCCATGACAAGGTGGGCACTGCTCCTCTTCCTCCACCTCTACCCACTTCATTCCCTGCCAGTGACTTGGAGCCCAGGAGGAGCAGCGGGGAGAGGGCAAATGTCTTCTGTCCAAATTGTATTGTCATACGCCTTCCTGGAGTCAATGCCCTCAGAGAGGCAGGCCTGTGACCTGTTGTGATGCCCTCTCTCCAGCCTGCAGCGACACAGCCCACAATCTCCTGGGCAAGATGTTGAGAAGATGACTCAGATCAACCTGCCCTTCCAGGACCCGTGAGGTCCACAGACCTCTAGCCTCCCCAGACACAGGGAGAGGGGGCAGCCCCTCTTCTATCCTCTGCACTCTGCTCCCCCAGCCCCTCCACCTTCCCGTGGAGGTGGCAAGCCTGATACCTGAGTGCCCTTATAGGGATCTGCTCAGAGGGTGAGCTGGTTACTATGACTCTGCCCTTTTTTTGGAGTCTCATTCACTTGGCTGGGTAGAGAACATCCCTTCTCTCATCTCTCAAGGGAAAGAGAAAAGTCACAGCCCCAACGACCTCTTATCTCCTCTTTTGCAGACTGGAATTCTACAGGGATGGATTGAGTGGCCCCATTTAGAAACGGGGACATATAGCACCTATTGATTTCAATTAGGTCTTTATTTCCCATTTTAAGAAAACAGATAAAGTCTCATTTAATATCTTATTACAGAAAAATAGGCCATCAGCCCTAATGACATTGAGCTATGGGTTCTCTGGGAATGCAGGGGCTCAGTCTAGTTTCAGAACTCTGGAAAGCAGAAGGAACGTGCATCATTTGACAGCCAGTGTGCTAGGGAGACAGATTAAAAAGTCCAGAACTTGGGGTTGGGGATTTATCTCAGTGGCAGAGCGCTTGCCTAGCACACGCAAGGCCCCGAGTTCAGTCCTCAGCCCTGAAAAGAAAAGAAAAACAGTCCAGATCTTGAGGATCACACCTCATGTAGGACAGCCACCTACAAGGTTCCCCACACCATAGTTACTGGCAAAGGGCAGAAGCACTGGGATAACCCCTCCTGCCAGGGCCGACCTCTCAGGGACTCTGGAGTCTGGGTGGCGCAGGCTTCACGAGGTCACGAGGGAGCCATGCCAGGCGATCTGTAGGGATGGGGTTATTACAAGTGTACCTGGGAATGTGGAATAGCTCAGAATCGGGCCTAGACATTTGGGGGCTCCACGTGGGGCTTTCCCTGACACACTGAGCAGGCAGTGACCCAACCAGAGCTGGGAACAGCTCTCATTTCCAGCTCCTTCCAACTGGCTCCTCAGCTGGTAGCCTCCAGCTTCAGCGTCTGTGCCTGCCTTGTTCCCAGGTAGAAAGCCCTGCGCTGATAATTTTGAGTGCCGAGGCCTCCTCTGACCCCACTGGCAACACTATGCCCTGCAACCTGCCCTCCAACTGCGAGGGGACTTCTGTCCCCACTCCTACCCCCACCAGGTTCACACCATTGTGCTGCACCGGGATTCATCCATGGGTCCGTGCGTTCATCACTGCTGAAGAAACACTTACATAAGGCCACATGCTTCCCTGTGCCACAGAGACACATGGTAAACAGGACAACACGATCCCTCCCCTCCAGGGCACCAGGCCAGGACAGCCACCAAAGCCCAGCATGGGATAGGCATGATGTCATGTTCCGGCCCCTCCCAGGAAGAATAGGGTAATGAAGCGAAGGCTAGTCATGTGACAGTCTTCTGCCACACTGAGGGAAGTGGCTGCTACTGGGAGTCCCATGTAAAGTTGGGTCTCCTACACCTTGTGCCCACAGCCCCCTGCACATCGCTGGGGTGGAGCTACCATGCTACACGACCACTCTTCTTTGGCACTGCTTTGCCCCACCAGGTCTCCAGATTCCAGGGGCTGAGATGGCATCTGACTCCCCCGCTCTGTTCAGTTCACAGATGCAGATTATTCTGCCACTCCCTCCTGATGGGGACAGCCGTTGCTGTCACTCTGCTGTGGCTTCTCCCCTTTCTGGGTTCTCGATTCACCACTCTTGGCCATGGGCAGATGTGGATGCTTACAGCCTGGTTAGTATCCAGCATTCCCCTGGGCTGCCACCACTAGTTTCCTGGGTCCAGTTTCAGGGGATCTTTGCTTGTTTGACTGGACCCAACAGCTTGGCTCTGAGGGCCCACAACCCTGGGCTCTGTGCACAAGGACACTTTCAATGCGGGCTCCTCTGCTCGGTCATCTGCTCCACTTCCCTGTGGCCACTCCACAGGCTGAGCAGCCCTTCTGAGCCCATATCAAGGAGAAAAGATCACTGCATGTGGGACCCACAGACAGTTTCCAGAGTCCTAGGGCACACATCTGGACCACAGAGCAAGCCTGGGGAACACAAGCATAGCAGCTGAGGTTACAGACACCAAGACAGTGTCAGACCCAGAAAGTTGGCCCAGGCTCGGGTGAGGCTGCCAGCACCCACACAGGGACAATTCTCACCCAGGGGTCCAAGGTGCTCCATAATCCCACTCAGATTTAAGGACATCTAGGTGAGGCCTCCTTTGTCAGGCCCTTGGAGCATGCTGGAGACAGTGTCAATATCTTTACCACTTCTCTATTACTATGAAGAACATCTGAGACAGGGCATTTATAAAGAAATGAGTGTGCTTTAGTTCATGTTCATGGTGTCACCAGCAATGGCCTCATGCTGCTTCGACTCCTGGTAGAAAGCACAAGGGCAAGTGGGCACTTACCAAAGAGACAAAACAGGAGAGCAGCTTCCCTTTCCCATGCTCTTCTCTAATCAGTCCCCCGAGAAAGGCATCTGTCCCTCTAAGTGAACTACTCACCCCCTAATGCCCATTCAACACCATTATATTGGGGACCAAATTGCTGCATTAACTTCGGCAAAGGCAAATCATATCCCAACCATGGCGCCCGGCAAGGCCTGAGGCTCCATGGCTCCTGCGGGACCTGGGAGGAGGGTGCCTGGGGGCTGATCCCAATCCTGTTCTCCAGTGCACGTTGGACTTTGGATAAGGCATTTTATAGGCACCGTCCTAGTAACAAAAGCAGCAGCTAACGCAGAGGTGCGTGTGTGCCAGGCACTTAACTACCATTTTACGTAGCTCGCTCAAGTCGCCACCACCCTTAAGTCTGTGCCATTGTTATGCCCGTTTTACTGATGAGCAAACTGAAGCACACGTGGTAAATGGAATTGCTCACCAGAAATGCTATCATTTTCAGCAAGAAAAGCAGGTAGGAAATGAACCTCAGAATTCTGCAGTGCAAGCACATGGCATCCGGGGCCAGGACAATGAGAGTGAAGAAGTGCGGGAGGATTCGGGATTGAGACCTGACTTCTCTAAAACGCTCTGTTTCTGCTGCCTCGCATTCTCTACGTCTCCCTCTACGGCCAAGCTAAGCCACGTTCTGAACCTCGGTTACACATTTAGAATCACCTGAGGGGGCTTTTTAAATGGCGATGCTCAGACCAGTTGAACCAGCTATCTCGAGGGATGGGCTGCAGGCAGGAGTGTTATTTAAATCCCTCTCTGGTTTAAAGCAAGACTTGATCCCTTCCATGCAAAGATTTAAGGCATGAAGGTGAAGACGACAGCTGAAATCCTAATCAGCAAAATGTGACTAGCTAATCCCAAAACCCCTCCTCTGAGGCGGGAGCCACCTGGGAAAGGTAGGCATAGTCACCAGGCCAGTGACAAGTGTGTGTGTGACGGTCAACGCGGTCATGGAGCACCTGACCCAAATTCCACCGATCCCTGGTGGAGCTAAAACGTGGCTTGGAAAGCTCAAAAGCAGTCTGTAAGATAGGAAGCTGAAGGTCTCTGATCCATGGAGAGGTGAAACAATTTCAAAGGCCACAGATGTTGCTGACAACGTAGATGCCTCTGTGGGCAGAACTGCACACAGAGCGTGGCCATTGGAACAGAGTCAGCTCATTTGTGCATGGTGCCGGACAGCAAATATTCTCCTCATGTCCGCATTGTCCCATATAACAACCCGATGGCCCCGTGCACGCATCGGAAGCCTGATGTCAGAGCAAAAAATAAAAATGCTTTGAAGCCAAAATTCCTGGGATTGAAATCTTTCTTGCCACTCACCAGCTCTGAGTCTAACTACCCGCTTTGAGACTTTCTTTGTCTGTAAAAGGGGATCATGACTTCATTTAACAAATATCTGTTGAGCATCTGCCATGTGCCAGACATGGCTTCAGATGCAGGATTTAGAGCAGGTCACCACATAGATGAGAAACCCTGTCTTCTGGAGCCTGCATACTGTTTAGGGGAAACATACAGTGAACTAACAAGTAAGTCCATGTGCTATGACGGTAAGGGAAAGGAGTTGGGCGGGAGGGTTGGTAGGGTAGTCAAGGAATACCACCTGAGGGAAAAAAGGGAGAGAGCCAGGCAGGGTTCCAGGTAGAGGAAGCCGTAGCTGCAAAGGCCCTGAGATGAGGCTCTGCCGGTGTGCTGTGCTTGGAATTGAGGCATCTGCCTCCTAAGGTTAACACACAGGGATACACATGTGTAAATGAAATACATATATATCTGTTTACGTATGAGTATACGTGTGCATTGCACACACAAAAAAGTTTGCAAAGAGCATGAAAATAATTTGGGAATCTCCCTACAGAATTATATAATTTAGAAACCATGCCTCCCAAGAGGAGGGACCATCACTTCCGCTGGGTGACTGAAAAGGAGCTGCTGATAATTCTGCCTGTGGCCTTCATAAGCTCATCCTTTCAGGCCCAGACAAGAGTCAAACGCTCCTTATGGTAATGACAGGGATCACTGTTTGGTAAAGAGTGAGGTCAAAACTTCCTACCAAGGAAAGTGTCCTTTCTTCTGATGAACTCGTGCCCCTTGGTGAGGTGTGCTTGCTGCCCACATGAGCCCATGAGGGACTCAGCACAGTGCCCTGCGGAAGGGAGTTCTGAAGCCATATCAGAGGGACCATGACCCATTCCTTCCTGGGAGAATCACAACACCATTGTCAGACAAAAGAGAGCCTAAAACATTCTCATTTGCACAACTGAAAGGGTTCAAGGAGTGAAGCCTCATTTTTTGTGAGGGAAACAAAGATGATAATAAACCTAACAGATTTGAAAGGGCATCAGATGGAATCCAGAGGCTGGATTTTTTCAGGCTACTCCATCCGTGTGGACAAGAAGGTAAGTTACACACACACACACACACACACACACACACACAGGTTTCTGTGAAACCTTCCTAGGCCCCATCGCCATCCAGTCACGTAAAGACTGAAGCAGGAGGAGCCAGGACAGGAAATGTGACAGCTCCCCTTGTGGCCAGGAGGGCATTGTCCCTCTGACTTGTTAGTATTCATGACCTCCAGTAACAATCAGATCTCAGTGCCTAACAGCCTGGCATGGATCAGGGGCCTCTTCCAGGTGCCACTACCTCCGCACAGTATTGGGGATGGAGCTCCTGCAAACTGAAGTGTTGCTTGCAGCTAGGTGGTGGGGGAGAAAAAGAAAGCGTAGACAATGTGCTTAGAGGTTCGTGGCCAGGACTGAAAGTGGCATATATTACCTCCACCTATGTGCCATTGGCTAGCACCCAATCTGAGGCTATGTACAAACTGCAAGGGAAATTGTGCAATGTAATATCCCTCTGTTCCCATATTCTGTCTGCTATATCCCCTTTGTGACTACCAGGTAGTAGCTGTTGCTCATTAAAACCTGCAGAAGAGGGCCCTGCAATCAGCACACACAGAGGAAACCTCGATTAGGCCATTCCTGACTGTCCTCCACTCGTTAGCCTGTAGGACCCTCTGAACGTGAGCGAGGAGGTCCAGGCTCAGGATGAAGATCATGGTGAAGGTGAACATTTTCACACTTGAGATTTTGTTCTGATTTTATTTTACCTGGCATTTCAGAGACTGTATGTGAGTTTTGGCTCAAGTACTATCTGTTAGTCACAGCTTTTCATTGCTATGACCAAATACCTGAGATAAACCGCATGGAGAGTCAGGATTTATTTTCAGAACTTTAGTCCATAATTGCCTGGCCCCATTGCTGTGGGCTAATGGTGAGGCAGAATATCATGGCGGGGTGGGGAGCGTGTGGTGGAACAAAACTGCTCACGTCTTGGTGGCCAGGAGGCAGAGAGAAAGAGAAAGGGTCCAAGGACAAATATATACTCTTTGAAGGCATGCTCTCAGTGACACATGCCTTCCAACTAGGCCCCGCCTCCTAAAATTTCCACCATTTCCCAGTTATGCCACCATCTGGAATCCAAGCCTTCAGTGCATGAGCCTTAGGGGGAGTTCCAGATCCACGCTCTTGTATGCTGACAGATGATTATCCAAAACATGCTCCTCCGGGACTTGACCTTGAATTTCATTTTACAATCTCTAGAAAGACCTTATTCTGGGGCCCAGCTCCAACCATACCAAGAAACCCTCCAGCCTGAGCACATTCTGGTTATAACTAATAGGCACAATGCCATAATACTTCATCATATTGGCATTCCTGAGAGCCCTCAGGCCACACAAGCTGTGTCTTAATACTATATATCCTAGGCAAGAAAGAGGAAAGAATGGATTCAACAACTTTTACCTCTATTGGTCCACATTTTGTTTTGTAGGATGTTACTTCTATGCATTTCTGCACTCTGCTTGTGTGGGTGTGGAGGGAAATTCAGTAGTGGCATCCACAGAAAAGTCCCAGGTAGGAGGTGAAGGTACATGCAGCTGTCTGAGGCAAGGGACCATCAAGCTGGGCCTTTGTAAAGTTGGGCAGAGCCTACCACTATAGTTTGACTATTTCCCCCTTGTATGACTCATGTTGAAATTTAATTACCATTGTAACAATATTAAGATGTAGGATCTTTAAGTGGGTAGGATTGGTATTGTCATAAACGGACAGGGTCAGCCCTCCTCTCTTCAGGTGCCAGCAACTTGATATTGGACTTTCTAGACTCGAATATAAATCTCTGTTCCTTACAAATTTTCCAGTCTCAAGTATTCTCCCATAAGCACAGAACAGATGAAGACACCCATGTAGATGGGGCCAAAGTAATAGTAACTGTGACTGCTAGAGAAAGATGACATTAAGTGGTACATACCCACATACACAACTAAGTGTCAGAGCAACAAAAGCCATGTGAAAAACTCAATAAAAATTGATTCATTCTTTCTCTCTCTCTCTCTTTCTCTGTCCTTCTCTCTTAAAAAAAAAGTGGTGTATAATAAATATTAGCCCTATAGGAACCAAATGGATGGAATCTATTTCCACACCTATTGTTGACATTATCATTGTGATGCAGGCACAGTCACTAAACCTTGGCCATGGACCTCTACCCTGCAGTCTTCACCTCTGAACTGACCTTGGGCCAAAATTCAGGCACACTCCGCAGGGTTTACATTTATGACCCAGACAGGATGCAGACAGAAAAACTGACCCTCACTCCAAGGGTCAATACGACTTGGAGGCCCCCAAACCTTGAGGGACCAGGGCTTGCGGGTGTTGCTGTTCTGAGGTCTCTTGGAGACGAGGAAGGTTTCCAAGAAGAGTGCTCTGCGCGCAGCTCTGACAAGCTGCATCAGACTTCCGGGAAGCCCTCTGCGTAACGTGGACGGAAGCAGCTTGGTTAAGAAGTGCAATGAGCAGCTAAAAGCATGAGAGCAAGTTAGACTGTCCTATCCCTAGGGCCACCAGTCAAGATGCAGACATGGGCAGCCTTCATCCACAGTGCTCACAGTTGAGTTTCTCAGTGGAGTCAGCTCTTTTGCCCCAACTGTGGGCACCACATGAAAATTTAATTCTGAAGACCTGGGTCAAAAACAATATGGTTCTCAGCCTTTCAAGATTCCATAGACACTTTTTTTATTGTTTTGGGGGAATAACTGGTGGTTAGAGATTGGGGATGATGAAATTTGGTATGTCAAGATGCAAACTGGACTTACAATGAGAACATTTTTGTTTAAATCCCAACCATTTGTCTTGAATGCTGTGCAGCCATTGGCAAGTTTCTTGAGCTCCCAGAGTTTGTTTCCTCAATTATAAAAATCTAGTAAAAATATTCATCTGGTTGTGAGAAAACACAATTTAGAAAGCCCAGCATCTTTCCTGGTATGTGTACTCACCATGCAGGTGAATTCTGGTCCTGGTGTGTGTGTGTGTGTGTGTGAGAGAGAGAGAAAGAGACACTTTACAGCATGGGGTTGGAAGACATCACCACATGGTGTGCTCTTGAGTCCTTGAGGTAGCAGGGTTGACTGACCCCTCGGGTGACAAAGTAACATCATTTGGGACTCACTTGTCTCCTGCCAGACCCAGCTCACTGGGCTCATGCTTGCTCTGAAGGGTCAGCAGTGAAGCCCAGAACCCACTGCCTGGCCACACGGGTCTGCTGAGCAGCAACTTTCCTTCCTGGCTTGACAACAGCCAGATATATAATCTGAGCGCATATGGTGGGTATAGCGGTTCAAGAGCTATAGCCCTGGCATCACTGCCTCCTTTGAACCTGGGCATGCCCTTACTAATAAATCATCTGACCTCTTTGTGCCTTAGTTTACCTCTCTATAAAACGGTTGGAAGTGTTATGGATGGATCATATATTGAGGTGCCACATCTACACGACTACAAAGATTTCCTTTGCTAAGATTGAAAACTTCGGCTCTCAGGGACAAAGCAGGGATAATACAGTGCTTATACCATCACTGCTGGGGAAAGCAGGCCGTTTTTATGAAAACGTGTTCTGCAGAAGTTCACAGAGACCAACTTCTAAATACATTCCTGGGGCGTTTTTCATCCCAGAGGACAATTAACCTTTGCAATTAGCTTCATCAACAGGAACTTAATATCAAATACTTGGTTGCTGAGCAACAAGGAAGCAGCCACCAGCGGGATCACAAGCTCTCCATTACTGGGATCTCAGAAGGCTGCAGGCTGGGGAATTGCTGAGTTGGATTTCCAGACTCGCAAAGCTCTTTGCCCAAATGACTTCACCACCAAGCACACTGCTGTCAGTGTCCCTGACCCATAGGGACCCAGCCTTCGAACAGTGACTGAGGAAGGAGGCTCCTCAAGTGTCCAGTGTCCCATATATGCCTCAGAACAGCCCCCATGGGTCCCCAGGCTAGGAGGTGCCACTCTGCTTCCTCACCCTTTGGAGCCAAGGCCTGTGTTAACACCTACCACTGACTCAGTCTCCCTGAGTTCTTTGCCATTTCCACAGGGCCCTCCTTATCCCTGTTTTAAATGGGAGTCTGAGGCTCCTATTGAATCACTTGCTTAAGTTTCCCAATAGTAAGCTGCAAGGCAGGATTGTGTCTCAGTCCTGCCTCTTCTCAGGACCCAAGCTTCCCGGGGGGACCAGTCCGGCCTGGTGTGTCCGCATCTGGCTTCCCATGCACACTCCTCTGGCCGATCGAGGGGCTCGGAGGTGTTTGCTTGGCTCTCTCTCTGCCCTTGCTTCACTCACAGTGTTTGTCAGAAAGAACAATCTTATTTCCTTCAGGATCTCAGATTCCAAACCCAAAACTGATGATTGCGTGGTGAAAATAACGAGGGCTTAAAGCAGCGAGGCTCAGTTCCCATCCTGGCTTTAGAATTTAGGGATATAACCTTTTCAAATACCCTCCCCCTTACCTGTACAGCGGACTCAATACCAGGACCCCGAAACATTTCAGTTGATGACAAATGGCTTGTATGACAGTGGAGCTGAAACCCCCCACCGCCCAGTGATGTCACAGCCATCATGACATCATGGTGAACACACGACTCACCAGTGTGGCGATGCTGGGGCAAGCCTACCACACCGACAGTCACACAGGAGGACAGCACGCACAATTCTGATCAGCACGTGGAGCGTGGTGATGACAGTAAATGACTCTCTTACTGGTTTAGGTAGTTACTGTACTATATTTCTTATTGTTCTTTTACAGGGTACTCCTCACTTATAAAAAGTTTACTGTAAGCACTTCCCCCTGTTACGCCAGCAGCAGCCTTGTGTGCGTCTTGTGTTTACCAAGTGCCTTGATTGCATCCAGAGATCATGTCAAGCAACTGACCTGAACTGCAGTCTCTGGAAATAGACCCTGTGATGCTTGCACAGACTGTGAATTTGCCTAATGATGCATTTCTCAGAACGTAACCTGCTGTCCAGCTACCCTTGACTGGAATTACCTCGAAAGGATACTGTGAGGACTAAGTGAGAAGCCTGCCCTGTAGCAGGTGCTCGAGAAACAAAAATCCAAAACCACCAACACGCCCACCTCAAGACTGTTCAGTACCTCCACCCTCCTCAGTTCATACGTGGACACATGAGACTTCATCTCTACCAAAGTTTCTTCCAAACGACTTCACAATGGGGATTGGAGTGGTGGCTCAGCAGTTACGGTGCTTGCCTGGCATGCACGAGGATGCAGGTTTGAACCCCAGCACCATGTACACAACAAAGTGTTGGAGCAACAAAACCCAGACGAAAAACTAAATAAAATTGATCCTCTCTTTCTTTCTCTCTCACAGTCCCTCTCTCTCTTTAAAAAAATAAAAAAATACTTCATAATGTAAAGAGGACCTGAGAAATTGTAGCTCAAGTGACTACTGGAGACCTTTCAGTGTGTGTACATGTGAACCCAAACAAATACCAGGAAGAAAACGTCCTCCTTTTCCACTGAAATTGAAGTAATTCTTGCCGGGCACAGTGGTGCACACCTGTAATCCCAATGACTCAGGAGGCTGAGGCAGGAGGATCACAAGTTCAAGGCCAGCCTCAGCAATTCCGTAAGACCCTCAACAACTTAGCAAGACCCTGTCTCAAAAAGGGCTGGGATTGACTCCATGTTAAAGCACAGAGCTCAATCCCCAGTACCAGTATTACTACCA
Organism: Aplodontia rufa; assembly: GCA_004027875.1. Lineage (NCBI taxonomy): Eukaryota > Metazoa > Chordata > Mammalia > Rodentia > Aplodontiidae > Aplodontia > Aplodontia rufa. The sequence goes on from PVKS010015787.1 coordinate 14,237, forward strand.
CTACTACTATTACTATTACTACTACTAATAATAATAATAATTCTCGAGGCACACGGACCCAGTTCGAATTCTGACTCCACCAGCTCTGGGACTTGGGCAAACATTCTGCAGCTGCCATGTCACTGCCAATTGTGACACTATTTCCCCAATAACGTTCTAGTAAGAATTATGCCCCAAAACCAATACGGAAGAGTCCCTCCCAGCGCCTGGCTCTTGGCTCCCATAAGTCACTGAGGCAGATCTATTCAATGAACAAATAAATTCAGTCCTCTCTGATTTTATTCAGTGAGCACTGTTTTTTCAGTTATTCCTGTTATGACTGCTCTTGGAAATTCTTATCAGTTTATTTTTACCAAATCAGTCATATCTGCACTGTTTTGGCACCAGCTTTACCTGCTAGAAACTGCATACCTGCTTCTATTTTCAAACAAATGCACACTCAGAAAGTAATTACAGCTCTGTTGCCTTTGACAGTCTCAAAGTGCTGCGTACGTGTGAAATAGCAGCTTACGTTTCAGGAAAGCCCTCTGGTATCTCAGGGCTGCGCACCTACCTCCAACAGGGCTCTTGCATGGAAATGTCATCTTGCCTGGCCTGCAGCTGCCCTCTGCATTAGCTCTCCAGACATGCGAAAGTCTGCAGAATCAAGCAAACGTCACCAAGTTCGAGTCACTTTGTCACCCAGCAGTTCCACACCTAGATATGCCCAATCGTAGAAACAAATCCATACGTGACTGTGCGTAGGCACATTATTCACACCAACCAGAACATGGACTCAAACTTTCATCAGCTGTGGAATGGATGAATAAAATGCAATTCGTGCATATTATTAGTTCCCCATTACTGCTGCAGGAAATTAGCAGAAACTTAGTGACTTAACGTGACCTCAGTCCGGAAGGTTGGATAGAGCCAAGGTTTCGGCAAGCCTGATTCTTTCTGGAGGCGCTGATAGGAGATCCTGTTTTCCTGTCCTTTTCAGCTTTCAGTGGCCTGCCTTGCTTGTGGCCCCTTCTCCATCTTTGAACACACATCACTCGCCTTGTCCTCTGTAGTCAAATCTCCCTGTGCCTCCCTTGTATAAGGACATTTGTGATTAAGTTTAGTTCTACCAAGGTAACCTGGGATAATCTTCCCATCGCAAGATCCTCCATCCTGTCTGCAAGGTCCCTTTTGCCAGATAAGATCACATTCCCAGACTCCAGGGAAAAGGATGTGGATACTTTGGTAACCGTCCTTCAGCCTATGGTACACTGGAATATTATAAAACAGAGTGATGTACTTTTTTTTTTCCATAGAGAAAGGGAGAGAGTGAGAGAGAGAGAATCAATTTTATTTATTTTTCTTCTGGTGCTGGCTTTTTCAACACCCAGTTGTGTATGTGGTGCTGAGGTTTGAACTCAAGTCTGTGTACATGCCAGGCAAGCACTCTAACACTGAGCTACGGCTTTAGCCCCAGAGTGATGCACTAATACATGCTACTAGTTGGATGAACCTTGAAACATCATGGTAGTGAAAGAAGAAACAAAAAACACCACCCGTATCCAGTGCAATATCGCACACCTGTAATCCCAGGGCCTACAGGAGGCTGAGGCAGGAGGATCGCAAGTTCAAAGCCAGAGCCAGCAACTTAGTGAGGCCCTGAGCAACTTAACAAGACCCTAAGTTGAAAGAAGGGAGCAAAAAAAGACTTCACAAAGGAGTCTAGATATAACACTAGACATTTCTCTGGCAATGTTAATTCCTGCAGGTTTAGACTCAGCTAGAAGTAAGTTGTACTAAGACATAGGCCACCTCAGTATTTTTAAACAGGGGGAAGAGTGAGCTGAGTGGATTTTCCTTTTAGAAAGATCATTCTGGCTACATTGCACCAGAGAAATTAAGTGTGATAAAAGGAAAAGCTCAAAGCAACCATGCAGAGATGACGGCAATGACCCAGGTGATGAAGCCTGAGTCAGGCCAGGGAACAGACAGAGGGCCTGTTCTTGTCCCCATTGATCACCCCCATGGACATCTGTGTGTACAGATGCTCAGGCAAACACACAACCCTTCTGAGGCCATGACATTTTGCAACCCCAGGAGAGGACCCACTGGAGGGTATGAGAGTTAATTCTTTGTGTCAACTCAACTAGATTGTATTTGATTTAATCAAACACTAAATTAGATGTCGCTGGGAAGGAATTTTGTTGATGTGGTTCCCATCTCTTATCAGTTATCCTCCTAGAAAAGAGAATTACCCTCAATAATATGGGTGGGCCTCATCTAGTCAGTTGAAGGCCTTCAGGGTAAACGCTGAGATTTGCTGGAGAAGTTTGCCTACATTTTCTCTGCAGAAACCTTCTTGATATAAAGATCATGGCTTACTCCTTTTCTTTTTTAAATCAAGATGTGATATTTGCATATATGTGTGGGACACATTGTGATAATTTGTTACATGCATACAACATGTAACAACCAAATCAAGATAATAAATACTCCTATCTTTTCAAATGGTAATCATTTCCTGTGTGCTGGGAATGTTCTTCTCTAGTCATTTTGAAATATATCATAGATTGTTTTAATCTGTAGTTACCTATATAAAATGTAGCTGGATTTCTCTGTTTTTGGATCCCTCATTGAACTTCTTTCCAACTCCCTCCCCCTGTCCTCCACTCCTTCTTAGCAAGGACCCCATGGGTTCCAGAAGTCAAACACTATCAGGGATCCCACTGTGAAGTTGGCTGTGGCTTGTGATGACCCCAGACAAGAAATTACTAACATTAAAAGATCCCCAGAGGAGAGAAGGATGTGAAGTGGGAGTCCATCTCCTGAGCATGTGGCCCTCACCACCACCCCTCTGACCACCCAGGGGACAGGGAGCCTGGCACTTAGTCCTTCTGACCTTCTGCCACCTCCCCTTTGCCCAATTCCTCCCCTGTCTCTTGCTCCCTGGCTCCAAGAATGGAGTCTCTCTTTTGTCCCCGTGTGGAGTTGCTGCCTTCTTTCCCTGGACATTGCTTCAGAGATGAAACTAGAGGCCAGCATCACTCCCGTTTTCCAGGTCCCAAGAGTTGTGCCCTGGATGACAGGGTCTGCGACTGGGGTCCTGCTGTTATCAAACCCAGATTTAAAAGTTCATCCCATGGAAAGATCAATGTCTGGGAGATGAATGTTGGGGAGAAATACTACTCAGTAGCCAAAGAATAGAGAAGAAGGAGCTTTGCTCCCAAATCTGCTTCTCAAGTCCAGGGAGCTGAGGAGTTACAGATATAGAACAGAAACAATGAGGGAGAGGGAGAGGGAGAGGCTAATGCAGGGGAGGAACTAGACAGGTCTTCCAGGAACTCGGGGGCCTCCTCTTTTCATGGTCTGGTGTTCCTGGTCACGGCCGCTGGTAGTTGTGTTCAGCCTTAGAGTGGGAAACAGACTAGACACGTCTAGGCCTAGTTTTGGGCAAACCATTTCTCAAATTATCATCACATCTACATGCAGAGCTGAGTAGAATCTGACCCGAAGGTCAAGGCAATAAAAGGACAGACACGATCTGAAGACAGAGGTGCCAAACCTTTTCACCCCGTTCCAGTCACCTGCCAGCCATCGCTCGGTCTAAGCAAAGAGTCGGTGTTTTCAGCAAAAGTGGACTTTGTGTCCCTCAAGAGTAACCGAGGCAACAGTTATCATAACCCACCCATCAGAGGTGTCATCTACAGAGACAGTGGGGGCCAAATAGTGTACTGCCCAGCTGAGTGACCTCGAAAATTAATGATCTTTAAGCAAACTAAGAGCAAGTGAAGCTAGGAAGCTTGTTTTGGATTTTGCCTGTTAATAATCCCCTGCCCCTTGTCTTTGTTCATTCTTCAATCTTGATGAATTTTGGGCTCTATTAGAGGAATTAAGGTGGCCATCTCAGATCCCAGTTTTAGCTGCTCTGAGACTCCTAGTCTATATAATTCTGAACTCGGGGATAAGCAGAATTAGAGGTTGGAAAATAATACGGGAAAAGTGCACTCAAATGAATTTCAATTGTGTTTTCCCTCGACATTTTCTGAGGGGTGCTGAATGGTGAAAGCTCATCTTCTATAACTTAAAGCTGAATTTGGATGTCATTAAGGGGCCTGGCAGAGGAGTGAAATTTTTCCCCTAGCTAACCTGAGATAGGTCTGATTATCACCTCACTGTTTCTATCCCTGAGTGACTACCATTTGTAACTTTCTGGCCTCCAATCTTTTCAGGGCAAATGAGTTGAGGATGCACTGTCCGAAGAGCAGAAGGATTGGGATAGGTACCAAGGGGCCCCAAATGGCAGACACCAAAAATGCGAAACCCTCTTACCTTGTTAGAAACATCCTGAGCAGAGATGGCTGGACTCTGCTCTGTTTATTCTGTTATGATTTCGTTGGGGTTTACATGAAAACAACAGGATGTGTTGAATGTTCACCACTGCGTCCGGGCAATCAAAACGGATTCAGAATTATCTGTAAAAGGATACAGATACTTAAACCTAAAATTAAAAGTAAAATTATAACCTGTAAGACAAAAACACAAAAGGAAGTCAAAGCCAGAAGGTTTTCAGTTAGATAAATTATGAAGGGACTCTTGTCTCTTTTAAGTGGCTCCATGTGCACAGGCCTCTGGATGGGGAGGGGAATATATTTGGGATCAGTGAAAATAGTTATTTGCTGGTCTTTACCTAAAAAGAGGGCCTTTGTCAGAATTGTAAGCTTCACCTTCTGTCTGGGAGGACTTGGGGAAGGGCGTCTGGTTTTAGTGTTCTATTTTCTTTGTTACCATCGCATACCCAGCTCTATGTGGTCCTTGGTCCATAAAATTCTTGCTATCTGTGTATATCTTATAGTCTGAAGATTTTTCCAGTTGCAGGTCTGTTAGATAAGCCTCACATTGACTCAGGACAAACTTGTGATTCTGGCAGTCCTCTGTGATAGTCATTATCAGACACTCAGGCGTGGGTTCCTTCATAACCTCGTGCTTTATTACCTTTGGTGAGGTTGACATGAGTGACTCCATCTTGATTCTGACAAAATTTCTTTTGTTTCTTACAAGTAGGATTTACACTGCTACCTTCTCCAAGGTACCCTTAATCCTGCCCTCCCCCTGCCCACACACACACAACTATTGTCCATCCCATCACCAACCACTTGGCCAACTAGTGAGTTCCTCAGTTCTTGACCATGAGTCTCTTTGGGCTGGCCTGCTCTTCCCGGACTCAGTCCTAGGCTGGGAACCTGAAGTCAGAGCTGCCGCCAGTCCCACTGAGGTCAGCACATAGTGCAGGGGGATCCCCTGTTGTAGGGAGCCCCATATGAGCCAGGAAGCACAAGCAGTCTCTGTTTGAGAGCAGCAGCCCCAGAGCAGTGAAGGATGATATCATCCTCCAGCCCCACTCCTTTGTTGGCCATCTCTGCAGGCTCTGAAGTGGCCTTTTTGCCAGGATGTCAGGAGGGGACCATGGTCCAGGAGGAGGAAGCTGAGTCAGCTGCAGGGAGGAGCTGGAGGAGCCAGCACAAATATAGTCATTGCTTCCCCATTCCCTCCACAGACAGCATTTCAGAACCAAAGCAAGGGCCTTCTGGCTGCACGTGGAGGCATGGGCAGAATCAGGCCATCAGCGAGCCCTTGGTCAATCATTGACCTGAGAAAGACTACAAAGCTGTTTTGATTAATGCCAAGTCCCCTCCTCCAATCCCACTCCCTGAGGCTCTAATTAATTGATTGGGGATAGACCCAGGACCTTTTTTATTTTTTCCTAATGCACAGCCTGGGCTCTGCTCTAGCACTCTGCTCTTCAAGGTATGGCGTATAAGCCAGCAATGGTGACACCACCTGAGAGCTTATTAGAACTGCAGAAGAATCTCAGCTCTACCCGAGTCCTAGGGACTGCGTCTGCTTTAGAAGATCCCCCTGGTGATTCAGAGGCATGTCTAAATTTGGGCTACCATGGGAAATAAACCCAAAAACCTTTTTACCCAAAGAGAGCTACTGAAGTCCTCGTTATGTCTCCCACTCTATGCCTGCAACTCTGAATTCATGTAGGCAGTGCCCAGAGCTATGGCCCCAAGTGACCGAATGTTGACTGCATTGTGCCCTGACCCACCACCATTCTCGGCCAGACCCAAATAAAAGTGTTTCTTAATGCTCATTCCATGCACAGCCTCTTGTCCGGTTGACCTTGGACTGTTAGTCACTAGGCTTCATGAGCACTGCTCCATGACAAATACTGTGCAAGCACTAATCAGCTTAATCAGCCCACGAGGCCCAATGAAATAAGTCTTATTAGCTCCATTTTGCCAGTGCAGAAACTGAGGCCCAGAGAGAAGAAAGTTAAGAGAACAAAGCTAGGGGCTGGAGCGGTGGCTCGGCGGTTACAGCACTTGCCCCGCATGCACGAGTACACGGGTTCAAACCCCAGCACCACGTTCACAACTAAGTGTTGGAGCAACAAAAGCCATGTGAAAAATTCAATAAAGATTGATTCTCTCTGTTTCTCTCTCACACTGTCTTTCTCTCTTAAAAAAAAAAAAAAAAAAGAGAGAGACAGAGAGAGAGAACAAAGCTAAGCAACTAGCCATTGGCTGAGCTGGGATGGGACCTCCACGTGTCAGGTTCCAAAACTCAGAATATTGTGCCTCGCTTTGTAATTAAAAATATGGGAAACTTCAAAAACCTGACTCTTAAATTTCACTGTTTTCAGCAAAAGGAAAAAAAAAAAACTAAAAACATTGCCATTTCCTGCCACCAGAAATCATGGCGGGAAGGATTTTACATAAGCAAAAAAATGCCTCTGGGAATACAAGCCTAATGCATTAATGTAATGATTATTCCTCCCACCTGAGCTCTAACTATATTTTTATTAGGATGCTTTGCATATTCTTTAGCTTCTTTAGAATTCTAAACTGACTCTGAGGCCCCAAATGTGCCAAAATTCCAGGCTGTATGCTTATAGGAAGTGAAAACACTCCCTGTGAAAGAACTCCCAGAGGCCTGAATTAGTGGTTTGTATTGTAAGGAGGTGAAAATCCACATCCGCCCTAGAAAAGCAGCTGCCATAAAATTCAAACCAACTAAATTTGCAGGGGAAATCCTGAGGCTGGCTACAAGGCTCACCCTGAGGCCTGAAAAGTTATGATTATGCTCTATTTTGTGAAGCCTGCCAGGCTCCTGGGTGGCCCAAGCCATAGATATTTTGGTGGCTCTCTCAGTGGCCAAGGTCAGAGGTAAGCCAGTCATAATGGTCAGGGTCTATGGCCAGGATTTGAATTCAGTGAGTGACTGAATCATTGGCCCCTGTAGAAATACAATTTTAGTAAATTACATTCTGTCTCCAAAGTCACTGGTTTGTAGGGAATCGGTTCTCCCACCTCTGATGACTTGAAATGATGACTGTAACTGACTTTCAGAGACTTCAGCAGAGAGAGGATTAGTTGCCCTAATCCATGCTCCATGGTTGAGGGAGCCTAAGAGAAGCAACATCCATACCACTTCTGCTATTTGTTTCAGTCAACAGCTGAGACTCTGCAAATTAGCGCACGGCACGTCAAAAGTGAGTGTGATAATAGTGTCTCTATTGACCAGTGAGATGGGTATCAGAAATGAGCTTTGCTATAACAAAATGCCAAAAACAATAAAAAATTTATTTCTTGGTTTTTTTGTTTTTTTGGTACCAAGGATTGAACCCAGAGGTGCTTAACCTCTGAGCCAAATCCCCAGGTCTTTTAATTTTTTTATCTTGAGATAGGGTCTAAGTTGTTTAGGGCCTTGCTAAATTGTGGAGGCTGGCTTTGAACTTGTGATCCTCCTGCCTCTGCCTCCCAAACTGCGGGGATTACAGGCATGCACCACCATGCCCAGCTATTTCTCGAAGTTCTTTGGGAAGTCCAAGGTCAAGGCACCCAGCAGCCTCAGTGTCTGGTGAGGACCCAGTTCCTGGATCACAGACTGCCATCTTCATTCTACCCTCCCATGGCAGAAGCAAGTTCTCTGGGGGCTGTCTTATGAGGGCACCAATCCCATTCATGAGGACTCTGCTACCATGACCTCCCAGAGGCCTCACCTCCTAATGCTGGCACATTGAGGTTTAGGATTTCAACACATGAATTGGAGGGCCACAAATATTGATACCCTGGCAAACTTGCACGGGTGAAGTGAAAGACGTTCAGGGGATGCAGACCGAAGGAGAGAAGTCCATTTGTGTGGACAGGACATAGGAAACCAGGGAAGCATTTTCACCCTGAGGCAGGATTCTGGGCCCTTCTGATTGAGGGAAGTTCTGCTTGTCTGGAATTGACAGGAAGCATGCAACCCATATCTGGAATCCGTTGTGTCTGCCTCCAGTGCCCCTCTCATGCAAGCTGCAGTAGAAAGTAAAAGGACACAGCCAGGACTTCCCTGAGCTCACGGGACAGGTGTGGGTCTGTTTGGCTGTCTGTGTTGTCTGTGTGGGTGGAGAAATTGGATCTGAGGCTCACTTTTGTGCAACCCAGGAGTGACCACTATCTTTGGCAGGTCTTGGGATTGTCCACGACCCACTCCTCACTTCCTAAACCCCTAAACGGGAGGAGAAGCCTCTAGGTATCTGCTCTTTATCAAATTCATCATCCTTGTGTCTAATTTGTTTTTAATTTTTTTTCCTTGGGAGTCAGAGCTGGATCAGCCATAGAAAGAATTTCAGAACAGCTTCTGGTGAGGACTAATCTGATGAAAAGTGATCATGCTCCTATTGGAGAAGCAATTTATTGCCAACCATATTCTTGGCGCCAGATGGATACGGCTGATTTTTAAAATTCTACCCACTCAGGGTCCTAAGCAACTTCTGGTAGCACCCATGAGAGTCAGTGGATATTAGGTACAAAGGCTGGGCGTGGATTCTGGCCCCCCAGAGGAGGTGTGCGGCACCATAGACATGCGGGCCGACCTGTGCCTGCCCGGTGGTTCTCCCCAGTGGGACCCCAAATGAACCAGCCCAACCCTCTTCTCATCAGATAAGAAGACTGAGGCCTAGTGAGATTCTGTGATTTACCCATGGTCACAGGAACACCGGGAGGAGGGCTGTGCCCACTCCCCAAGGTGTCCTCAGTTCAACTCAGCACACCTTTGTGGGGAGCCTGCTGAGGAAAGGCCCTGCCTCCTCCTGCGAGTGAGCAAACCTCCCGTGCATGCTGAGCTACAGGCAGAGTACTGATGGTCACAGACGCAGACGTGTCTGGCAAAAGGAAGAAAGCAGAACCCAGTGAGGAGGCTGAGCGTTCTCTGGCCTTGGAAATGAAAGCTGAGCAAGGTTGAGGGAGGTAGGAAGAGGGACAGGGGACACCGTAACACTCCATCTGGAAGTCTCTGGGAGTGGAGAGCAGGCCCAGAGGGCAGCCAGCAGTAGGAGCCACGGTGCTGGAATCCAGAGCCATGTGAAGAGGCCCAGGGGGCTGCACAGAGGGGCCTTGCATGGAGCGAGAATGGCAACTCTGCCTCTGGGGCTGGAGGTACCCCTGAGGGGGGCCGATGCCAGGTTCATGTAACCTCCCCAGTGTCCTCCTCTCCTACCTCCTTGTTCTCCTCTCCAGCCTCAGCGGATCTTCTAGGATCCCACAGCCTCTAGGGCACCAGCTGCTGCTCCTTAGAAAAGCCAACCCCTCAGCCTCCTCTCCTTACCTAGGAGCAAGCTAAACAACCACGGTGAACATGTGCACAGAGCCCTCCAGACCTCAGTTCTTTTCCCTCACCCTGTCTATTATTCCCCACCCCAGTGTACAGGTAAGGACAAAAAATCAAAGACTCAGGTAACCCGGCCCAGGTCATCTTGCTGGTACAGAGTGGGCCTCCTTCCTGGATCCCTACCCAATGCCCGTGGCTACCTCACAGACACTCAAGCTGATTCCCTGACTTGGAATCCCAGCCTCCATACTCACCAGCTCTGTGACTTGGGAAAATTACTTACCCTCTCTCTGCCTCCATCTCCTCCTCTGGAAAATAGTAAGAAAAATAAGAACTCTTATCTCATAAGGTTGTTGTGAGAATTAGATGAGTAATGCATGCAAAGACTGTAATAAACACACCATACAATTTAGCTATTGCTAGCATCAACCCTGATCCAGGATTCCAACAGATTCCTCGTTAGATCATTCAGTATCCCTGGGTGCCCTCAGGGAAGTTGTTAACCTCTCTGTTCCCATTGGCAAGGCCAGGCCTCAAGATAATTCGGATTCTTGCTGAGTTTCTTCTTTTTCCCATTCTTGCCTTCCCTTTATTTCCCCCTCTACCCTCAACAGTTCTTTCCTTCTACTCTGCCTTTCCATATCCACACCTAAGACTATCCCAAGATTTCCTGTGACCTACCATAACTCAGACATTGTGTTGTTCAAAATCTGTCCTTCAGAATGTTAATTTCTAACTGTTAGAGACAAAAAGAGTTGTCTACTTTAAGAGCCCAGTTTTTAATTTTTTTAAAAGTCTCTCTAGCAAGAAGCAGCTTTGAATCTGCCTTGCAGCAGCAGCAGCGAGGGGATTATCAGCAAAGAACCATATTGCATACATAATTGCAAAACCATCCCCAAGGCCACAGTGTGGTCTGGGCTGAGTGGCCAATTGGTGCCCTCGCATAGCTACTACCTCCAAATTCCATAGAAGACTCTGTGGGCACACGAAGAGGATCTTCACAAGAGCACAGCTCTCCGATGCTCAGAAACAACAGGCGTCCTACCTTGCTGGTCTTCGCTTTGACTTGTGGCCTCTTAGGACGATAATAATTACCTTAGGGAAAAGGAGGAAGTGTACCCGGGAAGGGCCCCTGAGTTACCCCAGCCAGTGGCTCTGCCCAGGTGCAAACAGGCTTGCCTAACCGGAAGCAAAATGAGGTGCTGAGTTTACCAAGGCTGGACATGTTTTGATACGCTGGTGTGAGAGGAGCAGAGGAAACTTCTGGGGCTCTCTGAAGTCACTTTGTCATCCATACTTCATGCCAGGTGCACAGTAGGGACCCTGGAAATGTTTGATGGATTTATTTCCCCCAGGTTGATTATGCACTCATTTTGAGTCACGAAATTAACATTCAGCCACTCTCTCAGGGTTACAGGTGAAGTGTGAATGGGTGAGGGCCTAAGCCACTTAAGCACCCCCTTCTTCAGCAGTGCAAAACTTTATCTCGAGCCTTTCAAGTAGAGATAGTCAAAGCTTAACCGGCTCAGCAGCTCCTGCTGATGTACATCGGCGAATTGAAGCTCTTCGGAATCCCAGTGGAGCATCCAAGTTAAGGAATGGAGGGTGATATCTTGCAAGGGCAGGTGTCCTGGGAGTGTTCAGGAACATCCTAAGTACAATAGGAAATGAGCTGCATAAAAGAGCCAGTTCTTATTCTACAATGCAGAGAAAGTATGGCGTTTGAAAGAAAATCAACTAAACCACACCTGTCACTCAAAGCCAGATCCTTCAATGCCTCTCGGTTCAGTAGCCCCTGATGGGCATAGACCACGCCGGCATGGACCTGCCATCCCTTGTCTGGACTGCTGTTGCCAACCTCCCTTCCAGGTCTTCCATGCTGTCACCAGAAACATGTTCCACATCAATGGTCATGTCAGTGTCCTTAATACTTCCGATGGCTCCCCTTTGTCTTCAGGATAAAATAAAGATTCCTCAACTTAGCAAGCAAACCCCTCCAAAGCCTGGTCTCCATTCAGGTCTGCAATGCAACCAGTACTCAGCAATAAAAATATATCACCTGTTAAAATATTGAAAGACTTCTGTGCTCTGCCAATGACGTTTTGCCACGCACCAGCCAAACCCCTTGCCCATGTGTCTCCTGGCCAAACACCTGGAGGGCAATAGGACTCTTTCAGAAACTATAGATTCTGCAATATGACCATACTGGTGATTTAAAAATGCAATATTCTGATTATTACTCTGGTCTCACTTAACTCTATTAGACTTATTGCTCACCATTTTCTTGTTCCTTTATATGTTGAATACATTTAAAAATGCCTAGGTAGATAAAGGAATGAATGAAATGTGACCTAGCACTTCCGCTTGCCCGGCCTTGTCATGAAGGAAGGAGGTCTATTGGGATGTGTCCGTAGTTTGAAGGATACAGGAATAAAATGTTATTCATAGAGACCACAGAGATGTCAGTTCCATAGACGATCAGTTGGGCTAAATATATCATTGGTGGGTTACACCCTGGCCAAGTTTTCAGCCATTCCAGCTCCAAAAGTGGATTTTTTTCAATGTACCCCCAAAGACTTTCAGGGAAGAACTAATATAACCTAGGCTAAAAAGATATTAATGCAAAGAGAGCATGCAACCTAGCTATTTAAAAGGGTGATTAGTGTGCTACTATCCCTTGTCCGGGAGTTTAAGTTTAGACTCAAGTTGAAAGAAAGACAGAAATTCTGACTCAAAATGATTAAAGCACAAAGGGAATCCATTGGCTTTCAAAGCTCAAAGTTCCAGAGAGTATGTCTGGCTTCAGGTACATCTGGATTCAGGGATCAAATGACATCACAGGGACTCAATTTTTTTTTCCTTATTTGAGTTCTGTCTTTTGTGTTGTTGACTTAGGTTCCACATGGTGAGAAGATAGCTTGCTGCCGTCTGGGATCTCATCCTCTCCTGCTTCAAGTCCAACTGGAAAGAGTGAAAGAGTCATTCCTGGAGGCCTTGGTAAGCACCTCATTGGATCTCAATGGCTCTGATGAGGCTGTCTGGCCATTCCTGAACAAACCCCTGTGACGAGTGGAGGACTGTCCTGTCCAGCCAACCTGCAGCCTAGACCACATGCTCCACCCACCCCCAAGCCAAGAGTTGGTGCCTCCTAAGCACACAGGCTGAGCCTGGGAGAAAGAGAGACGTTAGACATGGGCCCCACAATGCGGGGATGGATGCTGGGCAGCAAGTTCAACCAGTACCCCTCATACAGGAACGCCCCTTCACGGCATTAGAGAGACCAACACTTTCTTCAGAGGTTTGCACGTTGTGTCAGAAAAGGGCAAAGGGAAAATTGCAAGGAGGGAAGATCGTTTCCACTAAGGCTCAGGAGCTGTCCTCGCCCGAGCCGAAGACCTGTCTCTAGGGAGGAGCCGGGAACAGATAGCAGTCCTCCTCTCTGAAGCCCAGTTTGTGTGCCAAGCCCACTGCTGCCATGGTCAGTCTTTATTCAGCTGGGTCCACATCACCACGTCTACCTTGGGCTGAAGGCGAATGACTGCCCAGCCTTGCCCAGGCTTCACAGGCCTCCCGACGGCCTCCCCGCTTAGATTCACACATGAAATGCATCCCCATGGTGCTTTCTAGCTTTCTCAGTGCTGTCCTGATGCAGCTCAGATCAGCAGTCCCTCGAGCTGGAGCGGGGCAGAGACTTCTCTGCTTATATTATAGATGTCATGATGAAAGAAAAGAAAGCATCCCACATCTAGATATGTGCCCCACCGTGAATTCTTGGCTCCACACTTCTCTCAGAAACAAAGCTGTCCAACCGTCCAGGCTCTCTCCTGCTCACCTCTTAAGTGTGCCGGGAGACTGACCCTTGTCAGGGAGGTGGAAACACCTTTCCCTTAGTCACGCCCAAGCAATTCCGTGCCGCTTTCCCTGTCCACAGTCCTGAGGCAGCCTCAGGGGAAGTGACCTTGTCACCCCTGGGCTGGAGGAAGAGTTCTTCTCTGCCTTGGGGTAGGGGTCTGCATGGTTCCTTATCGAGAAACATTCAGTGCCCAGATCAGACAAGATGAACTCAAGCAACGCTCAGACCAACAGGTGCCATTTGTTAACATGCTCTCAATTGATGGCTTCCAAAATTAAAACACTCCGGGTCTATCACATGTCCCCACCGGACCCTCTGGCAGAGCATAGTGACAACTACAGGTTGGTGAGGATGAGGGAGCCTAGAGGAGGAAGTTTATCCATTTTGTGGAGAATTTCTCACTAGGGCCAAAGCAAAGTTTCCTCTGACGGAGAAAGCTCTGGAGGCTCCCAGATAAGGCAGAGGACAGGGAGACAGAAGGACACATGCTGACATTTTGAAGTTGAGGGGTGAAAGACTACACTTCTTAAGTTTCCCAGAGAAACTGAGCACTATCCTCGGTGTGGAGTAGGCCTCCCTCCCTCTCATGGAGGGAAGGAGCCCACAATGGGGAAAGCAGACACCTGTTTCCTATGTGTGGCCATGCTGTGAATGCCTCATCCCCTACCAACCCATCTGAGTCTGCCTGCAGCCACGAAGCCAGTGCTCAGCACCCACCTCTCTCCTCCAGCACCTCTCTGCCACACAGGCATCCTGGGAGCTAGCTCGGAGTGGCCAGGCACAGGCATCAGGGAGGGTAATACCTGGGGGTTAGGAGATGCAGGGAATTAATATATGTTCCTGCCTGCCAAGGCACTGTCCACATGGCTTTCAGAAGGTCCCAGGGCATCAACCTCAGGTTTCACTCCGTGCTAACTCATTCATTAATATTCACTTCACTGGTTTTTCTTCTTTGTGTCTAACTCCCCTCACTGTCACATTCTATTTCCTGGAATCACCTTCCAAATAAACATCCATGTCTTTATTGTGTTAGCCAGCTTTTCATTGCTGTGACCAAATACTCGACAAGAACAACTGAGAGAAGGTTTCAGAGGTACAGCCCATGGTAGGCCAACTTTCATTGCTCTGGGCCTCAGATGAGGCAGAACATCATGGCAGAAGGGCATGGCGGAGGAAGGCTGGGAAGCAGACATCCATAACACTTGATTTCCAAGAAGGCTCCTCTCTGTGTTGCTTCTGTACAAACCTCTCTTCCTCTGAGCCTCCTATAGGACTATAGCACTTTGTGAGCAGAGGGCACAGCAAGGCCCCTGTCAGCTCCATCTTGACTTGACTATAAGTCCCGGATGACTGACGCCCCTCTCTCCTGCTCTCATTCTCACCTTGCCTGAGCTGACCAGTGGGCAGTCCAGCTACAGGCTTGCTCTTGATCTTCCTGGACTTGGTGCAGGCAGCACGATATGGTAGAAAAAACTCGGAAGGTGCTGGGCTTCCAGCTTTGCTACTAACCACATGGCTTTGGGAAAGACATAATCTCAGAGTTTCCTTGTGTCTAAAATTAGGAATGTTCCGAAGCCCATCCCATGGAGCTATGCTTGTGACCAAATGAGGAAACAACGTGCAGCCCTTTGTAAACTCTCATTTTTTTCCATGGCTCATGTTCAGCTCTGTTATGACCTTTGATTGTTCTGATTGGTCAGAGCCCATCTATCACCACTACTAAATATTTCAAATATCATTTCCTACTCACACTTCGATTGCCTGTAACCCTGCAGCAGTCAGGCAACCCCTCTAAACAGCAGAATCACAGCTCTTCTCTGAGGTCAGCCCTGGGGAGGGCCCTGTCCCTCCAAGCTCTCCCTCTAACCAGCCTGTGCCAAGAAATCTAAGACAGACAGGCACACAGGCATTCTCCAGGCAGACTGATCCCATTTTCAGACTCAAACACAACACACTCCAGGAGGCTGGTTTAAGGCCGGTCCAGTTACTAGGGAGTCCAATATTTCACATAGCTTAATCAAGCATGGTTAAAGGGCTATGCACACTCTTTCTATGCATCCACAAAAAGGCCTAGGGTGAACTCAGCAATCAGAAGGCTGTGTTTGTGAATGGGTGCTCTCTCTAAGGGGAGGGCTACAGTCACCCTCCCAAATGTGGCCTAATACCCACAAAGGAGTGGGAAGATGAGCCAGGACCTTCGTTAGCATATATTTGCATATTCATTTGTCAACTGTTAGTGGCTTAAACTAACCTCACACATCACAGAAATCCATAGTCACTGTCAGCAAATGGTAAGACTGGCTGAATCTCAATTTTGCTTTGGAGTAGAGATGACTGTAAGTCTGACCTGTGTGGTGCTCAAAATCAAAGGTAGATGCCAACTTAGACTAACCAATCACTGATAGTTCTTCACCCCGACCCAACTGTCAGCTGGGCTCTGCATCCTGACTGCATTAACCATCCTTCCTGCCACAACTGTGGCTTTGAGTTTGGCACTCAGATCCCTTTTATAACTCTGACTTAGCAGTGCTTTGCTTTGCAGGAGAGGAAGTGAGGATGGACAGCGCTAACTCCAGAAGAAGAGCACTTCCTGTCTGCAGTGCTTTAGTTCTGTCTGTAAATTCTGACAGTTTTTGCAGGTGCTCTATTATGAGAACGTGATTACAAAGTACACACTTGATGCAGAATCTGTATCTCAGATAGGCAGTGAGGCACCACTTCTCTCCCTCTGCTCTTTCCTGCAGCCTTCTTGGTCTTTTCACTCTGCTGCTGAATCACCAGGGTCCTGCAGCATTTTCCTCCAGCTCTGTCCTGGTTCCTACCCGGGGAACAGGAAGGAGCAGCTTTCCTTTTTAATCATTGTCACATTGCGAATATTACCACACCGTAGAAATTTTGCCTCCTTTCTTTGTAGTAATAAAGATCCTTATGCTAGACGGTGGTCAGGAAAAGGAAAAAAGCGAATAACGGGTAAGAAAACCCTGTGTCATCGTCATGCCTTGGGCTCTCATCTATCTCCCACAACCATCCTTGAGAAAACACCATTGTCCAAATCCTATTTTAAAGTTCAGAAAACTGATGATGAGAAATGTTGGGTGCACCCCTAGCACCAAGGTATGTCCCATGCCAATGTCCACGCCATTTCTCTTGAGCTACTGCCAGTATCCTGATTTTTGCCAAAATCCACTGATCCATTATTCTGTATCTGATGAGAGGAGAAATAAACTCTGATTGATTCTGATATTCTGGTTGGAATTAAGAAATGGTCGAGAAGCAGGGACAGTATTATGTGCTGGAGGAGAGATCAGATGTGAGTGAAGTTCCCATCTGTGTCCACCACCACTTCTTAGTTTTCCCACCTTTGGGACAAAGAAGCTGCTCCCACAGGTGAGCCTCATGGACACTTGCATTTGAAGGCCCTGAGTATACCTGTCAACCATTCTCTACTGGCTAGCTTCTAGGTGTGGTTGAACGGGGCCCATGATCCTGACTATTTCTCCTAAACTGTCTCAGTAGATGACTGAGAGGAGCTGCCAGGCTTAATTCTGACTTTTATATGACCCTCTGAGGATGTCATCAGAGACCACAGAAGCAGTTGAATGCTTTCTCCCAGCCAGGTAGCTGGCTTACCCCATCGGCTCTTTAGCATTTCCGATGCAAAATTGGTTAGAGCAGCAAAAATATATACATGAGTAACAGAAGCTCATTAATATGATGAAAAAGCCTGATGCAAATTGGAAAGTGGCATCCGGAGAATCTTTGATAAATGGCTGTGCAGAACTTAAGATTCCATTGGGAAGCTTGCTTGATGTCAGACTGGTGACATGGGGTTCCCTTGAGGGCCCCTCCTTCCTAGGTTCTGTAGACACAGGGCTCAAGAACAGCTTTCAAAATTTCATCAACGTGTAAATGTGACTTGTACCCATCACAGTGCCAATTCTTTCCCCTTGTAAAGGAGCCAGCCAGGGTGAAGGGGAAATGGACCCTCGCCTGGTACTGCTGGAAAGAGAGAGGGGTGACTCCTCCTCTCTATCCATGGCAATTTGATAGCATGAGTCAAAAGCCTTGAAATGGCTTATGTTTCTTCACCTGACTTTCACTTCCAAGAATTAAATCCAAAGATATGGCAGGCCCTCACTCATACCAATTCAGCTAAACAACATTTATTAAAGACTTTGCATTTCATGAAGAGGAAAAATAATAAAATAAGACTTCATGACTTCTTTTAAGAGGGACATGAAATTCATCTGTACAGCAGAGATTACCTGATTTAGACAACCCCAGGGAAACTCTAGGCTACTCCTTATATGGGAGATTGAGGGAGAAAAAGAAAAAAAGGCAAGAGCTAAATTACATAGCATAACAAAGTAACAGGAACGCTGACCTGGCCCTTTGGCCGCTCAAGAGGAAGGAACATGGCACAATCAGAAGATAGGAGACAGGAGGAGACAGCAGGACCATAAGAGCTGGTGGCAGGACCTTGGACCTAGCAGAGAAGGCAATCAGACATGTGCAAGGCAGGAGTAAGGGTGCCTAATCTTGCTTTTTCCATGTGCTTTCATCTCTATTGAAATCCCATTGGACCCAAATCCTTTAATAAAAGTCGTTCTACAGTAGACATGTGTGGACTGTCCTCTGGGAAATGAAGGAGAGGCTTGCTCATGGTAGAAAAAGAATGAACCAGAAAAAGCTGGACAAACTAGCAAGAGGGATGGGAAGACAGTGAGAGAGAAGTATTAATGGAAATAAGATTGGGAGTTCAGAAGCAGAAGCAGCAGGAGAAGCCTCATCCTCCCGGGGTCGTTGGATACACTGGCCAGGACTGTGCCAGCAGGGTGGCGGGAGGAGACAGGCTAAGCAAACCAGAAAGAAATCACACCAACGTCTCCAGTGGTTATCTTGGAGTAATGGGGTTACATTTTGGCTTGGGTTTGTTTCTTTCTTCTTTGTGTGTACATGTTTTCAAACTGATTTTTAAAATATTTATGTATAATTGGCCCTCTATTATCCAAGAGTTCCACATCTGCAGATTCAACCAATATTTATCAAAGAAAATACTCAAAAATTTGTGTCTGTTCTGAACATGTACAATCTTCTTTTTCTAATCATCATTCCCCTAAGAATGCAGCATGACAACTATTTGCATAGCATTTACACTGTGTTAGGTATTATAAGTAATCTAGAGAAGATTTACGGTATACAGGAGGATGTGTATAGGTTCTATGCAAATACTACACATTTTATACAGGAGGCTCGAGCATATGTAAACTTTAGTGTCCTGGGGGAGGTCTTGGAACAATCTCCCAAGGATACCAAGGAACAACTGTATTACTTGTGAAAATGTTTTAAGTCAAACAAAATAGTTCGGTTTACCAACATGGCTGCAGCAGCATTTTACGCACTGAATGGCAGCTTCAAACATTGCCCCACGCTGGTTTTCTCTTCAAACAGAGGAAAACAGCCACCGACACCTGGCTCCTGTCTTAAACCTGAGCAGGGCGTTTATTGGAGCCCCTTGCTGGGACATCCCTACCCCACATGGTAGAGCCCATTCTATATCCAGGCCCTGCCAACAAGGCTTCCAGAAACCCCAGGAACTCACGTCTGAGAAGATAAGCTGAGGAAAATCAACATTATTAGCAGGACGTTCTCCATACCTACCATCCTTATTCTTCTCACATTTTCTAGATCCAGTGTTTAGATGCCTCGAAGAAGTGTCACGCATAGAAAGGGGACCTTTCCAAAGAGAGAACTGCTGTCCCTCTCAGCTTCACACCAGGCAATGGCATCCATCCCTCAGATAATTCAAGGAGCCAGAGTTTCCGAGTTCCACCAAGGGCTGCTCTTATTCCTGATGGAAACCCCATTCCTTTTTCTGCGCTCTCTGGCCTCATGAATCTTGGCAGAGGGCTGCTCTCCTATGGTGATGACTTTCATATTAAGTCTTTTCCAGACGTGCTTGCTAATGAAAATGTGGAAACAATTTTTATCCCTTTAATTAAGATACAAGATGGGAAGCCTAATTTAATTCTGCCCATTGAAATTATCAGTATTATTAGCTCCATAACCTGCTTCCATTAAAGATGACAGTGTTAAACGATATTTTTTAACTTCCACACTTGCTGGAGCTTTAGCACAGAGTCCTGAATACACCATGGGAGTATGACAACTATGTCTCTATTTTAAAGGTGCTAAATGGGGCTGGAGCAGTAGCTCCGTGGTTATGGCGCTTGCCTTCCCTGCACAAGGACACAGGTTCAAATCCCAGCACCACATACACAATGAAGTGTTGGTGCAACGAAAGCCACACGAAAAACTATATAAAGTTGATTCTCACCTTATGCCCCCCACAACTATCCTTCTTTCTTTAAAAAAAAAAAAGTGCCAAATGGAAGGCAGGGCCTTCAAGAACATCAGTTTTAGCACCATGTCTTAGATTGAATGCCCCAGAAGCAGATGCTAAGAAGGATTTGAGTGCAAGCATTTCATGCAGAAATACTTCAAGGGGCGTGAGCAAGAGGAGGGAGGAAGTAATACAAGGACAGAAGAGAGTCTCAGGGTGAATGAATGAGCAGGCTGTTGTCTAAGGGGTTTACACACCTAGGGTTTCCCCACCTGAGGGATGATTCCACACCCCTGTGCTTGCAGCTGCCCAGTCTAAGCAGAAAGAGAAGGGAAGGCGTGTAGGGCGAATGTCAATCACTGGCTTATTGATAGCTCTTTCCATGACCCAAGAAACTAAATCATGGACTGGCAGCCAGAGCCCACCCTTGGAAGTCTGAAGAAGGGACAAGAGTAGGAAGGGGGAAGTGTCAAACCCTTAGCTCATGCTTAGCATGCAAAAGACCCTGGATTCCATCTCCAGCATCATGGCCCCCCAAAAGTAAGAGAGAAACACAGAAAACACACAGAGAAACAGATGTGGGGAAACAGAAGAGGCACAGCCAAGAGCTCGGAGATGGGAATGTGGGGATAGTTCCTGGTCACATCACCTAGTTCAGCCCAAAGGGAACTTGCTCCCTAACATAGGAGCCCTCTCTCAGTAGTGAAGAGCCAGGTGAGAAGGAGCAGATTCCTCCGGCTGAAGATGGGGAGGACTATTGTCAATTTGATCCTGTACTAAGCAGCAGAACTGGATGCTGGAAAGTGGAAAATGAAAACAATGTCTGAGAGAGTCTGAGAAGTCACCAGTTAATTAATCAGAAATGATTCGGGAAAGGGAGTTGGCTAAAGGGGAAATTCTGGATACTGCCTGAGTTGAAAACTAAGGATGACGGGAATCAGAGAAGTGGCTCCAGGAAGAAGGATGAGACATTAGAAATTTGTATCAGGCAAGTCAGCAGATGTCAGGGGAGCTGGGCTGGAGTCCAGACTACAGGATGTCAGACAAGATGCACAGCCACAGATGGCTTTTGTCAGAGAAAGCATGGTGGGACCAAAAGAGCCTGGCATTGAGAGGCAGACCTCGCAAGGTTCAAGAACTCACTCTGCTGCTTACCAGCTGAGTGACATTGGACAAGTAGCTTAGCATCTCTGAATTCCTGCCCTGCATGGGATTCTGTGAGGGCTAAATAAGGTTATACAGAAAAAATGCACAGCATAGTGTCTGCCCATGGCCGTTCGGAGCCCATAAAGCTACTTCCCGTTCCTCCTCTATAGAGCATAACTGTATTGCACTGTGAAGCCCCACCTCCACGGGAGCCCAGCTTCTGACAGTGTGTGTGTGCACGCATGTGAGCACACACTGAGGGTGAGAAGAGAGAAGGGCATGTCTAGATAGGAAGTAGTTTCACCTGCTCTACCCCAGTTTCTCTTAATGTACCTGTCCTAAAAATAAATAAGAAACAACACAAAAACTAAGGGCAGCAACTTCTTTCCTGCCTCTGGCATTTCCCAAACAGGTGGGACACCAAAGCTAAGGGACAAGCCTCGGGTCACATAACGTGATTGTCAGAGCAGGTCACTGTATGCCTTTAACCACCGGGTCCATCCCCCAGAGTTCCATCCTGGCCAGGCCAATGGTCAAGTTCAGGGCACCCTCTCCTGTCTGGAATACATAGGTGGCTGCATCTTTAAGATTAGCAGTGTGTGCAGGGGAGTGGGGGTAAGAGGTAAAAAAAATTATTTTTTGAAAAGACAGAGGGACAGTGAGAGAGTGAGAGAAAGGGAGAATCAATTTTATTTAGTTTTTCATGTGGCTTTCATTGCTCTGAGACTTCGTTGTGTACATGGTGCTGGTGTTTGAACCTGGGTCCTCATGCATGCCAGGCAAGCACCATAACTGCTGAGCAACCACTCCAGCCCCAAGAGGTAAATTTTTAAATCTCTACAAAAGCTAGTTCCTTTCTGGAGGCCTTTTCTTCCCCTTCTGGAAAGTGAGTTGGCGCACCTGAAGTCCAGGCAGGACAGAGTCTGATGAACGCGTCTGAGACTCCGTGAAGGAGCCTCTAACCTCCACGTGGAAGGGCAGGGTAGCCAGGAAACCTTTCCTAAAGGAATTTTCTTGTCTTGTTTTAATTCTTTAGAACTGGAGCTAGACTCCATCTCAGACCTCAGCACCAAGGAGCCCACGTGTGGAAGGGAAGTGCAGTGTCTAATTCTTCAGGTCCTACTGTCAGGGAGATAGATTGCTTCAAACGCCTCCATTTATGGGAGGGAAAGAAACTACTCAGCCCAGAGCTCCCCACCTGCAAATATTCAGTGTTTGAGAAGGACATTAACACAAAAAAATAAAAATAAAAACAACCAATGTTATCTGGATTCACAGAATTTTCTTAGTGGTACTTGGTGACAGGAAGTCCTATTTATTCCTGGGGGTGAATACTGACACTTTGGGTTCTGTTAAGTGCCTTGCACATGCCTCCTCGCTCATTCAGGAAGCACTTACTGAACACCTACTGTGTGCCAGCCACTGTATTGGCCTTTGGGTAGTTCAGAGATGAGGGTCAAAATCCTCCTCCAAAGTTTAGACTTTGACTCATCCTCTGCAGCAGTGCTTTTCTTCCAGCCTGATTCCTTCCTGCCTTTCTGTCCTCAGTCTTGGTGAAAAGAGCCTGACTTCTTTCCCCTCCTCCTCTGTGATTTCTATGACTTCTTCAATACTCAGATTTCTCCCAAGGGAAGAAAGGAGTTTCGTTCACGAGCTATCTTATATTTCAGCTACCTTAAATTTCATCGTGGAATCAACTACAATCCCCTCCCCAGGCAGAGCTGCTGTCCTTAAGTGGACTTTGGCTTCTCATTCTATTTCGGGTATATTCTCCCTACCAAGTCTGTACGGTCTGTCTCTCACTCACTAGAACTTCTTCCCTCTCCTCCCTCTCTTTCTTCCTTCCTTTCCTCTTGCCTTCTTTTTATCTATCCATCCAGCCATTTATCCATTCATTTATTGAGCAGTTACTGTGTACCAGACACCAAACTGGGCACTGGGATGCTGAGATGAATAAACACAGGCCCAGTATTAAATGAGTTCATAATCTGGTGGTGGAAATGGAAGATTGACAGTTGGTTACGAAGAGTATCAAGAGAGTGTGGTGACATAACCCAAGGGAGAGGACGGAGTTCCAGGGAACTTGGAAGAGTAGCATCAAAAGGCTGACATTTGAGCTGAGTTTTGAGTTAAAGAGGGCGGAAATGCCACGCCAAGAAAAATGGCCACTGTCTGACTTAGAGCCTTAAAATAACAGTGCATGAGCAGAGGAAAACAAATGTCAAAAGCTCTATATTATATAGTCTTTTCAATAAATGTCGCTGGGAAGCCTGGAGATTCATATGTGGAAGAATGAAACTAGACGCCAATCTCTCACCATATGTAAAAACCAGCTCAAAATGGATCAAAGACCTAGATCTAAAACCAGAAACTGAAACCACCAGAGGAAACATTGCAAGACATCACTACAGTGAATGGATTTTTAAAAAATAAAATTCCTGGGGCTGGAGTGGTGGCTCAGCGGTTATGGTGCCAACCAGGCATGTGTGAGGATGCCTGGTTGGCACCATGTATACAACCAAGTGTCAAAAGTCACATGAAAAACCTAAATAAAATTGATTCTGTCTTTCTCTCTCTCACTGTCCCTCTCTGTTTAAAAACATAAAATAAAATAAAATCCCCAAAGTGCAGGAAATGAAAGCCAAAAAAATAGACAAATATGATTGCATTAACCAGAGTCTTCTACACAGCAAGGAAACAGTCAACAAAGTAAGGAGAGGATAGCAGAATGGAGGGAATAATTGCAAACCATTCATCCAACAAAAGATTAATATCCAGATATTTAATAAACTAAAAAATCTCAGTAGCAAAGTGCCAAATGATCTGATAAAAGAAAAATTATAACAGATAACTGATACACATTTCTCAAAAAATACACGTTGGCCAAGAAGTATGAAAACATGTTCAACATCACTAACCATCAGAAAAAGCAAATCAAAACTGCCATGAGATATCATTTCACCCCACGTAGAATGATATAATCAAAAATATTAAAAATAACAAATACAGGTGAGGATTCAGGGAAAGGGGAACTCTCTATTGGTGAGAATGAAAATCAGTACAGTCTGTATGGATAACAGTAGGGAGGTTCCTCAAAACACTGAAGCTAGAACCACCATATGACCCAGCAGTCCCAAAAAGAGGTATATATCCAAAGGAAATGAAGTCAGAATATCAAAGAGATAACTGCACTTCCATGTTTACTGCAGCTCTGTTCACAATAGCTAGAATGTGAAATAAGCCCAAACATCCATTGATGTATACATGAATAAATAAATAAAAAATGTGGTATAGATAGACAGCAGAATATTATTCAGCCATAAAAAGAATTAAATCTTGTCATTTGCTACAACATGGATGGAACTAGAAGACATTGCTGAGTGAAATAAACTGAATTATATTCGGAGAAACAAATACCACATGTTCTCACTCGTGTGGAAGCTTAAAAAAAGATGATTTTATAGAAGTAAAGAGTAGAATAAAGAGGCTGGGAAGGGTGGAAGGATAGGGTTAGAAAGAGGTTGGTTATTGGGTAAATAACACAATCAGACAAAAGAAGTAAGTTCTGGTGTCCAGGAGTATAGTAGAGTGACTAGTTAACCATAATTTATTGTACATTTGAACACAGCTAGGAGTGGGGTTGGGGATTTAGCTCAGTGGCAGAGCACTTGCCTAGCATGCACAAGGCCCCAAGTTCTGTTCTCAGCCCTGAAAAAAAAAAAAAGCTATTAGAAGGATTTTGAAAGTGCCAAACATCAAAAAATATGATTAATGATTGAAGTAAGGTATATGTTAATTTCCCTAATTTAATCATTACACATTATATACATGTAATCAAATATTACATTGTACCCTGTAAATATGAAATTATGTCAGTTAAAATAATGGTAACTTCTAAAAGAAAGAACATATTGAAATTTTCTTGTCAAAGAAGCACAGTATGAGTGGCTCAAAGGAGGCACAAATGAGAGAAAAATAACAGAAGGTTAAAGGTAGGCCTGCTGAATTGGGATGATCTGAAATGTCAGGCTGAGGTCTCTGGACTTTCTTTCTGAGAACCATAGGAAGCCACTAGAGATAGATCAACCGTTTGGAGAAACAGCTCTGGTGACAGAAAATAAAAGGGGGCTAGATAGGAAGCTGGGACAATGGACCAGATGAAAGATAAGGCCTGGAGCAGAGGTTTAGAGAGGGTGGAATGAGAGGAAGGGATGGAGAGAAAAAGATCTCTTTAGATGTTGGAAGCAAGACATCTGTCTCAAAAGAATTAGAACAAATAAATGCTTCTTGTGCTGCAGCCAAAGAGCTTGGTGAGGGCTTCTTGGGGCCCAGCTGTCTACAAAACTGTCCAAGTCCTGCCTGGCAATCGGGAAAAGTATAGCCTCTGCCAGTCTGAAATTAATGACTCCCCTAGGAAAACGTGCCAGCGTCGACACCAAGGGCCTGCCGTGACAGCATCCGGGCCCATCCGCACGCCTGGCGCACTAGGCTGCAGCCCATGACCAGGCAGCAGTGAGAAAATGGCCCACAGGCCCTCTGTCTGAGGTGACTAGGTTCCCATATCTACGAGCCCTATCGGAAGACAGAATCTGAGGTGTGATAAATCACACTCTTTTTTTTCTCAATTTCACACTTTGAGAATTCAACATCATTTTTCCATCAAAAGGCAATTTCCATATTGATTCCATTTTTCTTCCATTGATATGGAAAGATTCTCATTGCTCAAATATAAAGGACTACTCCAGAATGACAAACAGCTGTAGAGTAGAGAAAACCTGAATTTCCTTCCCAAAGAGAAAAAGTAATCAAGAGCTCTTCAAAAATGGTAATGAAAAGAAAGGGAATAAAATATATCCCACACCTACTGAGTTTGTAACCATGATTTGATTATGCCTTACCTCATCCCATCTTCTCAGTAGCTCTGTGAGGTGAATCTGATTGTCATTTAACAGGTGGGGAGACTGAGGCACAAAGTGCCTTTCCAGTAGACCACTTTCCAGTAGAGCTAGGGTTTGTCTCCAGAACCTTCCTTAATTTGGAAGAAGTGTGTTGGTGCTACCACATTATGTCTCTTGAAAGCAGCAGTGTTGAGGGGAATAAATGTGGACAGGAAGTCGTAACCTGAGAAGTACCTAAGCTTAGAGTTGCAAGACTTGAGCCCTGGACTTTCTTGATAGGCTATGACCTCAGACCACTCATGTGGTTTAGTGAGCATCAGTTTCATCTCTCAACTGAGGGGACGTGTGAGATTATCCACAACTCTGTGCTTCTAATTCAAGCAAGAGAACGGACCCACTGTTAAATGAATAAAGTTTTACAGATAGCATTTTTTACTTTATCTGATATTGGAATGTCTCTTTGCAAGTGTCATAGAAACACAAAAGAGCCTGGATTGTGTGTTTGCAATTGAGCCCATCATTTCAGTGGGCTGGCCATTATAGTTTCCTCTGATCCAACTAATCTAACAAATGTTTGTTCAAGGTCCACCCTGCACCTGAACGGCATGTGTATTAGTCAGTATTCCATTACTATGACAAAATCCCTGAAACAATCAACTTTAACAAAGGGAAGGTTTATTTGAGTTCATGGCTTCAGTGCATAGTTGTTTGGTCCCAATACTCAAACCTGTGGTGGCATGCTATATCATGGCAGGAGCACATGGCAGAGGAGGCAGAAAAGAAAAGAGAGAGAGAAGAAGAGACCAATGTCCCAATGTCCCCATACATGCCCCAGATGACCTAACTTCCTCTTAAAATTACCGTGATGACTTTAGCACCTTGGGCTGTAGAGCAAATCTTCAACAAAAGGGACTTCAGGGGATGTTCAAGACCCAAACTACAGCTGCTTGCAGGATATATCCTTAAAGCACCTGGGGAGTGTATATGAAACGGCTTGTCCACTTGGCGCTCCCCCAAATCATTTGCTCTTCTTCATTGAGTTCATTGACTTTTCCCCCAAAGTCTTGAGGAACACTATCATCAGATGTGAAGATGTCACAAGACCAAAAGCCTCCCGTGTTCAAGTTTGAGCAGCACTGTATCAAGCAAGGATTCGCAAGTTTCTTTACTGGGGGCTCCTCCAAGACTCGGTAAGCCGATGCCAGTAGGCCTATCCAAGAAGGGAAAAGAGCAGCCTGGTTTCCCTAACTTACTGGATCAGAGAATCCTTCAAGGAGTACCTAGGAAAAAATGCAATTCCAACAATTTTTCCTTTAGGGAGGACCAGACCATGGTCCTCAGCAAAGGCTGAATTGTAAATATAAATGTGCTGCAATATGAAAGCATCAGAGGCTACCGCCAGACAGAGTGGGTGTTGCTCATTAAATGTTAGCAGAAAGGGGAGCCGATCTGTGTTTGTAATGAGCACACTCCCTGGCTAGCCACGACCCCACAGATCTCATTACCTCTCTCTGGCTGGGTCAGATGACCTCTGACACTCTGGGAGTGCATTTTCTGAAAAGGCATTCACAACTTTTGGCCAAATGTTCCTCTTTTTCTTTTGACTTGTGACACTTGGGGAAGATGACTCATTTGGCAAGGATGGGTTCCCACCCCTTTTAAGTGCACACGCTTGTCAACAGGAGGTTTATTCAACGAGTCCTTGGAGAATCCGTCCCTGTCCAGAATGACTGGCTGGCACGTTGTATTTCGAATCTGCTGCTGCAGTCTGCCAGTAGCCCCTTGCAGTATTGCCAGGAGCTGCTGCTTTCTTGCTTTCTTTCTTTTTTAAGTTGAAGGATGCAGCTTTTCTTCCCCAATTGTAGAACAGTCAGGGCAGGGATGTTCCAACAAAGAGGATCATGTTTGTGAAAATGGTGAGTTACTTCTGTCATTTTCTCATACAAAAGTAAAAATAATCTTAAAACTGCCAACAAGATAGCATGCTCAATTGTTATAGAAGGTTATGTTTACCTTTTAAAAAACAAGTTACTTGGAAAAGGAAAAAGTACATATTTTTTCCTCTTCTGTTCTATTTTCACCCTTTAAATAACTCTTTATGTTTTTCTTGATACGAAAAGAAATTCTTCCTATAAAATTTTGGAAAACATGAAAAGTCATACAGGAAAAAAAATCAAAATAGTAATCCCGTCTCCCAGAGAAAACCCGCTGTGATTTATTTATGTATTTCTTTTGCATATGCAGCATATGTATTTCTTTCATTTTTTATATTTCTTTCACTAGAAATATACTTATTTATACTCATGCATGCATATTCATCAATATATGTATATACATCACAGTAGGAAGAAATACATATACAATGAATAATTTTTCAGCAAGTTGGGAATGTGTCTGATATAGTTTTCAAGCCTGCTTTTTCTCACTTAGCACTGTAACATTAACAGTTTCTAAGAGCTGAAGTTTCCAATTCCAAATTGCCTGAGGTATTGGCTCACAGAGGGACTGACGAATTTACAAGCGGCTGTCAAACACGACTCGTGATGCCTAAGACATTAATATCAATGATTCTGCCTGAAAGTGATTAATCTTGGCAATGCTATTGCTACCTAATGTGTTTATATCAGATCCTGTAATTGTTTTCTAAAGCCATAAATTTCTCCAGTTAATTATAAACAAATTACTCTGCTTAATTAATGGGTATCACTAAAGGATATTATCTAATATGCATATGAATGAACCTTGTGACAGTCTTACAGGAACTGGATTAACCATGTCAGGATGGTGGCCCTGGAGAGAAGTCAGTCACCCAGAACCTGGGTCGAGAGTGGACTCCAAGAAACCTCAGGCCCAGAATCAGCAGCAGCAAGAGCGAGCCAAGTCTACCACTGCCCCTGCTGGGTCTTCAGGGTCGATGTCACCTTGGACCCTCCCCGTGACACATCAAGAAGCATGGAGGAGCTAGGGGAAGGAAGCAAGCGCCCCCTCGGTTTACTAACTGCAGTCTCTCTTCAGCCCCGCTTTCTCATCTGTGCCACCCCATGTGGTTCTCCTCTCACCCACCTTGCACTCTAGCTAGTAGAGCATTGTAGCAGTGAGGCTGGGCATGGGACTCAGCAACTAGATGTGGATCCATGGGCAAGTGACTCCTGAAGAGCCATGGCTTCCCCTTGGCCGTTTGTAAAGTGGGCATAATCACTGCAGCTACCTTAAATCAGTTAATATGGGTGAAGCAACAGAGCAATGATCAATAACCTTAACTTTGTTATTGAGTGTTGCATCCTCCCATTTTGTAGAAGAGGAAGCTAAGATCCTGTGCCCCAGCACCAGGACTGGGGTCAGGCAAGGGAAGCCGCTAGGGTACGAAATTTAAGGAGTCTGTCTCTCTCTCTCTCTCTCATTCTACCCCTGGCCAGTATGATGCATCCACATTTACTAAGCTTGGGTCATATCTGATGATTTAAGAGTCCCTCCACTTAGCAATCTTTCTTGGCTTTGACAATCTTGTTCTGATTTAAGTTGCTTTCCCAGGTCAACATGGGCTTGATGGCTGGGTTCTCTCTACAGAAACTGTGCCCTGGGTCCTTATCCACTCTGCTGTCATTTTCTAAGAGACATGGTAGAGGACAGTAGAGTCAGCAGCAGTGCTGAGGACACACCATTCACACTGAATCCACACTTACAAAGCAAGGCTCTTGACCTCCGGAAAAAGATAATGATGTAGACCACCTTTCCAAATCCTTATCCAGGTGACACTCTCATCAGAGCAGCCTCTTGCAGCCCCCTGGGAGTTACAGACTGTCCTGAAGACACCTAGGAACACTAGCATCACTAGAGACGGGGCTGTTGGTGAGACTCAGTGGACTTAATGTCCTCTGCAGTCTTGCTTGGGTGGTGGATATCAAGAACCTCAAGTCAAGGAGCAGCTTCTCTCCGCTCTAAAAGTTTTTTCAGACAAGAAGGAAGTTGGCCCTTACTAGTCACCTTTTTCTTGTGTGTGTGCCTTCTTCATAAGTACTGTTATACACATATAAATGTGACTGTAGCAAATAGACACTTGGTGTATTAATTCATGTATGTGTTTTTTCCATTCTTGAATTCATTTAACTACCAGTATTTACCTGCATTCATTTTCCTGTTCATCCATTCAACTATCCAGCTAACTAACGATTTATTCAACCAATATTTCCTATACACCTACCGTGTACTAGCCATACTATGTGTTAGGGATGTAGAACTGAATAAGGCAAAGCCTTACTCTTAAGGAACTCATAGTCCAATGGATTAGATTGTCTTTTAGATTCATAATAGCATTACAGTATTTTGGGTTCCACAGTAGAGATCTATATAAGGCATTTGGGGAATCTGGAATTGATTACTGCTAGGAATTGAGGCAGAATCTTGACAGAAGGCAAACCTGAGTAAGATCTCATTAAGCAAAAAGGGTCAAGGACAGGGGAGGGAACAAAGTCCAGCCATGTGGAAAGGAGCCCATGGCTCCCATAATTTTTCATTCATTCTTATGTCACATAGACTTGAATCCTGCACTCTGAGAAGGATTTATTTGCGCCAAGGAGAAAGCAAAGCATTCTCCACTTAATCTGCCCATTTCTCCCTGCCCAGAAGATGAGATGATGGCTTTCAATCTTCCAGGATGTGATCCAAGGGGAGGAAGATAGCAACTGTGGAGTACTCGCGTTTGGCCTGCATGGCCCCGGCCAGCCCCCCTGGCTTCAAGTCCTGTCCTCGTGACTATGTCACCCTCAAGGGTCTCCACTCATCCTCAACCACCTCCGCATAAATCACTGAAATGTGGAAAGGGATTAATTCCAAGTAGTAAAAGGGGTTTTTGTTTTCAGGGAGCAAATTCTGTTTACCACTTAGATGTGGAAATCTTCCAGCTTTTCTCTAAGGGACCCATAAGACTTATTCTCAATTTATGGAGCATCTTTCCTCCAAATAGCTTTATAAATTTTTAATCAAAATTGTATTTTAGGAAGTGAAAGCTACTTGATTTCTACCAGACTGTCACATTTGAAAGGAATTTTATGAAACCCAAATGGGATTTTTAATGCCTATATTTCTTCTTCTTCAAGTAGGTTTCTAACCAAGAGTCTCAGAATTCACTCTTTTTAAGAAAAAAAAAA